>KZ062238.1:8949-26448 GCA_002091835.1 Anopheles maculatus
CGGCCGTTTTTGGGCGCGCAGCGATCATCGGGATGCTCACCCCAGGAACCCACGAACCTGTCTCGTCTCTTTTCTGTTGCTTCGCTTCGCACACACGCAAAGGCAATAGGCAAGTTTGCGATGAAAACGAAAGCCGAGTTGAATGGTAAAGGAATGCCAAGTTCTCGGATCTCGGAAAGGAAGAATCCGACGATGTGTAACCATATTCGGAGTAGTCATAAAACGCATAGATCAACCGAATACAAAACCGGTCCTGCCCGGCTAAACCATTCATCCGATGGATGAGGCAAGAAAAGCCACAACAGTAACATCAACAAAAACTGGAGTAACAACGACTCGGTTTGGCGGTAAAACCTGAGAGGCCAAAACTGGAAAAAAACTGGGAAAAGGTCACCAATGTTTACCAAGGAGCGAGAATTATTCCTCGCTTACGGTACCGGTGTGTTGTGGCCACGGTGATGATTTACGGCGCAGAGAGATTTCTCGGGGTCTAAGCCCCACGCTTCTATGGGATTGGGAAGCTAGCAAGAGGCCAAAAGTCCTCCCCGAAGCGCGGGGGATAATGGCATTCGGGGATTGTTTTTATTTTCCAAGACCCCTTTTTTGCTCGCAGGAAGACAATAGCAAACAGAGATCCTTTTTCCGGACGTGCGTTGCGCGTTATGGGGTTGGGCGCATTTAAATGTTCCAATATTTTATCCACACCACGATATCTACTTGAAAATTCAGCACATCTCCATAATCGAATTTCTCCAACAACCCAGAACATAGAACCGTTTATTAAATGACGATATTATTCAAACAAACCGGACCGGGCGTCCAATATATTGGGCCTAAAACACGCACAAAGTTAATGCATTTTCTTTACACATACAAAATGATGTTCTATTCTTAAAGGAAAACACCAGAAAAATCTTTCCGAACTTCGGAAGTTCAGCTCACTCAAAGGCTTAAGCTCAAACACGTGGTGCTGTGTATCATCTGTCTGCCGATTGGGGAGACAAACATGACTCCGGGGCGAAGTCTCGAGTAACGTGAGAATGTCAGTGTTCCCGGTTCAGCTATGCGCGCATCGAACCGTTAAGAAAACATTAACAACATTAACAGCATCCCGTGTGTCCAAATATTCGGAAGTCATTCGAAACGTTCAACAAATTCTCCGACTTGCGCGGGATGTTCTGACTGACTCTCCCGGGGAACAATGCGCAGAAGGAGGAACGTACGGGAAAACTGGACAAACATATTTCCACGTCTCGGAGGTTTTATTTACTTGGACCGCGTATTGTACGCCGTGCGGCGGGAAAATTCTTCGATATGGAGTCGCTGGTTCCAATATGCAGTAGGAGGTTCGATCACCTCGCCTGCATCGAGCTAATGCGGGTTATATATCTACTTGGAGATCTCGAATGCTGTATGAATGATGCCCCCGCCTCACCCGAGAACTCGTCTATTTGTCCAACAAAACCGAACCAAAGCGGATGGTTGCAGCACAACTCTCTTGGAGGCCTAAACTAACAATCTCCGGTACTGCAGCGGCGATATGATGCACGCACGTTCCGTATATAATATGGTGTGAAAATGATCGAACCTCCCCATAAACCACTTGAGCAAACAATAGTTAAAATGATGCAACAGTAGTAGATTTCTCACCCAGTGGTAGTTATTAGCGTTTCGCTCAATAACTCTATCGGGCTCCGCATATCCAATCGGGCTTGGTGTTCCACCAGAATTCCGCTGCTCTAGCAGCACATTCTAGCACGGTTTTATTAACTCACGGTGTGTGTTTTTTACTGTCTGCGAGCAGAAGATCCAACACAAAGCGATTGCAATACATCATCGCCGTTAATGGAGAACGGTTTGCCGGTGGCAATTTTTGGGTTCGGATCCATAAAATGTCTGGGGATATACACGAGAGATATGTACGAATGTTCAATTCTTCCTTTTTAACTGTTCCGTGTATCTTGGAAATGGCCTCTGGCTTCGGAAACCGGTGGCACATCGACGGCACGATAATCGACCAGTCCAACCAACCATCGCGAGTACAATAAACGGTTATGACATACGGTCCATCCCCACCGAACAGGCGTCCCTCAGAACCGACCGGATATTGGCTAGAGTAAACAAAATGCTAACTCTTTTCTTCTTTGCACGTAATTTTTGGGGAGCCATATTTTTGAGGTTATAATAACCCTCCGGGATCGTCGGTTTTTGGAGAAATGTGGGATGCAGAGCGTGTAGTCTAGCGAGAACCTGCGGGAAATTGACACGACTGTCGACAAGTTGTCTATCCGCCCAGGCACAGAGATCCGTCTGCTTTCCCATTGCGGGGTCTTTGTGGTGATGCATTGGAAATGGATATCTCTTTTTTCTTATACCCCAACTACAGCCGACTATGCCAAGTTAATGTTCGAGAACGTTTTAATGCGGTAGAATTGTGCCGTAGCATTGTACCTAAACTGACACATTTGTTACGATAATCCCCGGACATAGAATGTGTCCCCCGATTGCTGTGGTACGGCGGCTATGCGATAGAGTAAGAATTTACGGTTATTTGTACAAACGCCTTCCAGTGGTTGTGTGTTGTGCTGGTGCTGTCCCACTAGCAGCAGCCTGAAACGCTTTGCTTCGCAATGGCTCAATCAGAGGGATCGATCGTGCTTAACCGCCTCCGGGATATGGAGAGAGAGAGTGTGTACAAGTGTAGGGGACAACGACGCTTTCCTGTTCACACTTTCCCGGGATGATATCACCTTTTTTTTGCTGCTCCAATATAACAGTAAGCAATGGAAGAATAAAAGGGTTTTTTGTTGTTTCCTTCGTGCGGAGATAAATAGTAATAATGAGCGTTGAATTATGACACATCCCCGGAAGGCACCAAACCCATGGTGTCATTGTTCGTTGAATTATTTCTTCCTCGTAGAGAGGTCCTCTTCAAGATCTTGATGGCTAGATTCGCTAGTAAGTGTCTGACTTATATTACACACCTCAGGAAACTAGCATAGCAAGACATCATTCCGTATTCTGCGAACATTTCCACCGCAATTAAGCGCATAGGTGTGCGATCGATGTTCGTTCTCCGGGGTTGGAAATGGCACAAAAAACCTTTTAAAGAAACAAGCATAATATATTCCACACCAAACTCCAACTAGAGACGCCTAAGAGATATACCACACATGCTTTAATAGGCCATATAAATTCACCACGTCTCCACAATTCTGCCGGATGGCGGTGATGTGTTGGTACAGGCACAAGAAGACGTCGCTCATCATCGCTTATTGCTGTCAAGTTACGACCAAAAACGGTTCATCATTCTTGCTCGTCGCTTGGAATGGTTCGGGACCACTTTTTTGCGCCCTTGTCTTGTTGGCATACCCAATCAATACCAGACCAGTGGATCGATCTGTAACGAATTGAATTCATAATGCGATTCCATCCGGTAGCCGCTCCCATCGGGGACTACTGCTGCTACGTGAACTTCGTGCCTACTCTAAACAGGATTGTGGAGATACGGTTCTGGTGTGTTTGAAACAGAATCCATAAAATAAAAACTTGAAAATGTCGTCTACATATCGACAGAAAAAAAAGATCCCATTGCTGTCTCAGCCTTCTGGCCAGTTTATGTTCCACGGAAGGACTAAAACTCTTTACCACGAAAAGAAGGTGACAAGACGACGTTGCATTCTTAATTGTAACGGAATTGACAAAACAGAACGACATTACCAGATTGACCGAACGGCAATGTGATCGCTATGGTTGGCATGTCGAAAATCTGACAGTTGCCGAAAGATAAAACGTGCGCACTGCTCCTTGCGAGCATGCACGGAATTTAATTAGGACCTCGGACCGCTTTTGGAATTCGGAGGCGGTTTTTGCTTGATTCTTCGCCAACCATGTCCATACTGACAGGAACGCCATCTTCTGCATCGCCATCTGATTGCAGTATAGGACAAAATCTTCACCACAACACACCATTTAAGGTTTTCAGGTGTGTTCTCCTAAAACCGATTGAAAAAATTGCTGCTCTCACGCTTATTGATTCTTGCCAATTGCTGCAAAGTTCAAGGTGAAGAATAAGCATCAACCTCCATCTACAAAACGAGCTTCACCACCAAAGTTTGGAATTTTTAAACAGAGCCACAAATTAAAATTCATACCGCGAATAGTTTGGTGCATTCTTCGAACGTCCAAACGGCACGAGCATCGTAAGCTGTTTGTAACCGGTGGCAATTAGTGCAAACATGTAAACATCAATCGTGAGGAACTGCTGCGGAACCGAAGCGAATGCGTGTCCAAGAGTTTAATGGCTTCCCTCCGGGCGGTTTAGTGTTGCGATAATGAAGTACTTGATGATAAGCACACGCGCTACTGCTTCGCTACTGATGGGTAAACATCCTTAGCAAGAATACGCGGATTGAGAGAAAAACATTGATTCAAATGCCAGAATTGATGAGGGTCTTGGGGTCGAAAAGAGATAAGAGATTCTCGATCAAAAAAAAAAAGCATGATTAAACGCCATTCTTACACCATGTTGGCTCGTTTCCTCGAAGCTGAGCGCTACAGGAAATAGATTTGAATATGTACGGTGTTAAATTTGTAGTTGATGCGTTTAATGGCGCCCCAGCAAGCAAAAAAATACCAGAACACTCCAAACAAAAAAATGAGAGATAACATTTCGAAGTCCGTGATACTTTGAGTGACATATTTTTGTGTGAAACTGTTACAATCAAATTCACGCTTGAATAGACGTTTTAATGATGCGCTTCATCTAGTCTTGCGTGTGTCCAACGAAATCTAGGACTCCAGGAAAGAAATGGGATAAGACCTGGATCGAGATCCACAAACTGAAACGTACTTCCAATTGGATGACGAAGTTTTTATTTAAGTAGTGAAGAATTCCCTCCAGGCTAAGGATATTCGGGGAAAAAAAATCTTCCACCGACAACTTGCTCTTTAAACTTGCACCCAAGAAAACCTCAGGATAAGAAGAGAAGTAAAATGTGAAATCAGAATAAAAATTCTACATACAGAACATGGAGGCTATCGGCTATCAGAGAAAGTAAACAAAGTTGCTCTATCCTACTCCGCCTTCTTCCTATATCAAAATATTGACTGTTCGATTGTGAGTGGAACTGTTATTGTCGTCTGGTGAGAAAAGCAAACTATTTCCGTGCCTCGGTGGAAAAGGAGGCAAAAAGTTACATACAAAGTTTATCCGCAACTGTGTGTGTCCTTAAAAAATTCTACCACTAACCGGATCCTTCGATTCCGGTTGCTATTGTTGGCGAAGGACAGGACACACACACATACGCTAGGTAAAGTTGGTACGGACACACGTATAGGCGGACCGAGATTCCGATCCCATTGAGAATGAAACCGGGGGATGTTGATGATTAGATGAGTTTGGTTTTGTCATGTTTTCATAAAACAGATTTTCAACGGATTTATGGCAGTGTCCTCGGGAAGAAAAGCCGGCTAAAAAGAACACATTCGAAAGGATGGGAGAAAAATCAACAAACAGTACGCTGACCATGGATAACACAACAGCCCATGTGTGGTGAGGTGAAGTTTTTCTGTTACCTGTCCATCCTGAGGACAGCCAAGAGAAATCCCTTCGGTCCCGGGGAAAGAACCCATATACCCATCATCATCAACATCATCGCCGTCCTCATCGTGAAGCACCACTATCGGTGACGCAGTGATAATGATCTGACCCACCTTCTGAAGCTTCGCGCTGCAGCAAGAGGGAAGGACCAGTCAATATTTAACCTGTCAGTGTGGGCTTTCCTGTCGATTGGATTTTTGGGATTGGAGGAAAAAGTTTGCCTTCGAGTGTGTCCCTCGAGACGTACCTGCCATCACAACGTAAGGAAATAGGTGTCCCTTGTAACCCGAGACCAAGACATGGCAGGTAGGGAAAAGGTAGGACCCACCGATGAAAAGTTCTTTAATTGATTTATAACACGTAGCACACTGGGGGAAAGGGATCGTCGTGTCGAGGATCTCTCTGCAGGTAAACGAATGATAAGACAGGTACAGGAGAAAGGTGAGTTTTGGTTGTAGCAACTCTGTGCCTCATTCCATTTTTCAGCTCTTTTCCACAAAAAGTCCACACATTATTGAAATCCTCCCTTCGAACTCTTCCCTCACTGTTGTCCCTCTATATAGGTGAGCTGGTAGCCTAAAAGATTTGCTGGAACTTATAGCACCCCCGTAGGCGTGTTCAGGACAGAAAGGACACTTTTATGTGTTTTTTTTTCTTTACGTGTTCCAGTCTTCTGCTCCGGTTAGGATTATTTGAATGGGTTTTTGGATTATTAGGTGTTCCGTCACCTTTCGTAAACTTCAGTTTTTATTTCTTCTTGATGGTGGATTGCTTCAAAAAGGAAGCCGGATCAGTGGTCTCGCTGGTCAGTGAAAACCGGAAAACCGTCATTTCATTTCCAGCGTACAAAAATCACTCAATGAGGAAGACTGGGGAACAAACCTAGTACACAAGCGTCCTTCAATCATTAGCCAGCAAGAAGAGAGCTATTGGAAGGACCTGATGGACTTGGTCGGACAGGAGAGAGAGAGACAGAGGGCTGGTGCAGAAGAATAGATTCATTAGGAAGGCATCCTTGGGTTTCGAATTGATGAATAGAAATTGTAGGCGACGTAGGAAATGCGGATATTGTTCCGTAGGAATATGGAAGCTCTCGGAAGCGCGTGCGGAAAGAGGGTTTTCTAATCAGCGAGACGAAGCGAAAAACGGATGATGATTAGCATCAAATAAACGCGCCTTGTCATCGTGAGATGGTGAGATGTTGGGAGAAAGGATAAAAACGGGGGGCTCGCTTTCTCTCTCTCTCGTTTTGCTTTGTTTACACAACAACGGATCTTGTTTTGCCACTTTTTTTGTGTGTGCAAGAGTCCTAGGCATTGTTTTCTGTCACAGGCGCAAAAGTTAATTCGTTCCGGGTGTTGTACACAAAAACCAACCATAGTAGGAACAACGGAAGCAAATGATCGTATTTTGTTGATTGAAAAGATGCTGGGCTTTTTTCTTCTCTATCTCACGCTCAAACTCTTTGATCCGTAAAATACTGACCGTAAATTAAATTGTCTTCGTTTAAGACACTTCGCAAACCCAACAGAAGACAGCGAGAAACTCAATCGAAATGATACAGGTTTCTTGAAGTTGAAAGTTTTAATTGATTCCTATGTATATGATGTCCTCCTGCTGCCCTTGGTAGCGAAGTTTTTTAGAAGGTTTTCCAATTTTCCCCTGTGCGAAGTCTTACAAGAAATATCAAAGCAAGCAACATCGCCTTCACATTTCATCGCGTTCCATATGTTTGCCACACGTTTGCCGAGTTGGGGAATTGAAATCATTTCCCTGTTTGAGGAAAACATTGTTCGAGAAGTATGTGTATATCCGTCGCACGCGACCTGGAAATGTTAAAATGGTTTCTGGTTGTCAGGACACTTGACAGCAACAACACCACGCTACTCAACTACCACTGTTTGTGGGGATCTCACCACTAGCGACAAACGTTTCCCAACTCCCAACAGGCAAGGTTTTTGGGATACATTGAGGTTGAAAGGTGCTCGTTGAATAAACAATATCAATGAGACCGGCTGCAGTATTCCTTCAGGTGCACACACGTCTCTTTGGGGAGTTGGGAGTAGGAAAATCTAACTCGTCTGCTCCAAGGAAAGACCCAACAGGACCCAAGACACTCTGTGTGTTTTTCGGTAAATCATGTTTCTTGAAGTGCAGCCACAAAAAGGCTTTCCGTTTTCCGGATTCCCAAGCAAGAAGCAAAAATTCCACTCAAACTCTCTCGTTTTTTTTCCTCCAACTACAGGAAAACTCATGGAAAAAACTTACCTAGTAATCTACGGACTTCGATCACGTTGAGGAACAGATTTAGATGAGCGTCGGTGGCCGCCACCAGCGCGGACACCAGTAATCCAACGTAAACACATAAATTCGTCATTCTGCGGCGCTGGTTGCTGCTGCCGTTTTGTTGGTAAAGGTTTTTAAACTCTTTCCTCGTTCTGCTTTTTGACCGGATCGTCGTCGATTCCACCCAGTATTCTTTTTGATGCCCTTTTTTGTTTTCCTGTTTTTGCTTTCTTCGATGTGCTCGCTTTATATTCGTTTCTTTTCTTTTGTTTCCACCACACAGTTGCTCGTTATACGCGTTTTTCTTCACTTACTGCTGCAATGCCACCGCGCTTCGGCTCTATCTCCGTGATTCTTGCTTTGCTTCACTTTCGTACACACGGGGGCACGGTTTTTTTTGGTTTGGGTTTGGGTTTTGTATTTTCTTGCCTTAATTTTGCCTTCCTTCTTCACTGCGGGCACACACATACACACCTTTCGTTTCACCTTGTTTTACACGCCTTA
Organism: Anopheles maculatus; assembly: GCA_002091835.1. Classification (NCBI taxonomy): domain Eukaryota; kingdom Metazoa; phylum Arthropoda; class Insecta; order Diptera; family Culicidae; genus Anopheles; species Anopheles maculatus. Next base: position 17,342 of record KZ062238.1, read on the forward strand.
CGTTTTTACCACGCACACGGCACTTAACACATCATCACCGATTTTCAGCAGCGTGCAACTGACTGACGACTGACCGACCGAACGAACACACACGAACCGGGGGCGCGATGTAAATATGAAAACACGCTCCAGACTCGTTTCTGGAGATTACCATCAACGGCAGCTCGCAAACACTGTGTCGAAGGTTTTCAATGTGTATGCACAATTATTGGACCAAGAGGAAAAACAATTGATCAGCTTATGACGACCGGTAGACGCCTTCGGGACTAGTTAGCTAGCGTTGACAGGGAAGATTGATGCTTTGAAAATCTGCAAGCGATATCTCACTGCCTACATACAAGACCATTCTTTGATACACGAATTATATCTTCCCTTGAAACTACACTATCACTCAACTATTCATAAACACACTGATTTCTTCTCACCGCAAAAATACGCCACATTTTGACTCCATTTTTGTTAGCATACCATGCCACTAGCACAACAACCACCACTTCTCGTAGTTGTAGTTATTCTAAAAAGCACTATATCCGCCCGGCAATCCAAAAGCAGCAGCTTTTCTTCCGATTTTCAATGCAGCATTTGCAGAACAACACTCTCCGGGCACACTGAAAGAACACTTGACGGCAGTGTGATGCACAACACGTAAACAACGGTCACGAAAGACTCGCTCGGAATGCTTTCGAAACCTGGACGCAGAACAGCCTCGAGGTACAAATCGGTTCGCGCGAACGATTCGACGTTACATTAGTGACTGTCTATACGTCCGTTGCGGCTGTTGGGCTGTTGGGCTACGCTGCCTGGCAGGCAGAGTTTAAGCGCGAGAGAGAGCAACACACAGCGAAGTAGAATGAGAGAGAAACGTACGCATTTTTTCTCCCAAACAACTTGTTGTGAACGCGTGCGAGAGAGAGAAGAGTGTTTGCAGGGTTCGTTCGCTGGTAAGAAGAGATGAGAATAATTAGCGTATTGTGGATAAAATTGTGTTTTGAATAAATACATTTTTAACTGTAATTAGGATATTAAATATTATAAACTGTTTATAGCAAATATGTTTGATATTTCAGGTAAATAATCGGTAAAAATTGTTAACCAACTGTACCGTTTTGCTCTCGCTCTCTCCCTCCAAAACAAACGAAAAATTTCACGAGATTGGTGAGAATTTTACTCTCCCACACTATCAGCTTCTCACTCGCGCGAAAAAAACGCGTGTTTATGCTGTCAATTTACCGGCCGGTTTTCTGTACACAGTGAATGGTTATTTAAATTTAGACATTGCATAACTGCAACAGTGGCTTATACAATTGTTATTTAATTTGATTTATTGGGGAGAGTTTCCATTTCAAACACCTATCGGTCAATTCATTTGGGGTTGGCCCGGGGTGATTGGAGATTTTAATCAATGCTGTCAAAATGCTGTCACTATTGGCGTAGGATTTGTTTTGGATTTGCAATTCGGTTTCACTTAATCCATCGCTCGAATGAATGTTTGGGGTTGGTTTTACAAACAAAATAATGTCATTCCAAGACTTCTTTCTACGCCTTTGGCTTCTATCGTTAAACTGCTTTTCAATCGATGCCACTTAGTTGGTCGAGCTACGTACATTTGCATTCCAGACAGAAAACATGGAGCGAACGGGTTCAAAGTTTTTTTGCTTTGAACCACGAGTGAATGGTTTTGAAGACCCATTTGTTTGGAGAATCTTTTGACAATTGATTCAACAGTTTTTAACCTTTAATTCTAGAAGAAATGTAAGAGAATGATGTAGTTACGCTGATTTTATTTTTAAATAAACATCAACTACAGGGCTTTCCGTAGTTTAAGTACCTCGAGAAGTCTTGAGTCTGCCATTTCTGACTGTTTTAAACTGCAGTGGACCGCAGTGTGATAGCCAAGCCTAGCATTGAAAAGCAACCACCACTATCCCTATACAACTGAGCCACTTGCCCTCGCCATCCAGGCTTAATAGAAAATATAAATTTCATCTCCTATACGAACGTTATACAGCGTCCTCATTGTAAGATAAAAACTGGAAATAATTACAAGAAGAGAAACTGTCTCTTGCACCCTCCAAAAAAAAGCCTTATCCACTATCGTATGAATAATAAGTCCTATCTTAAGCGCGACACAACCACTGGATGTAGTCATTTCTGCAGCATAATACATTTCTTTTCCTCTGTTCATTCGATTTCCTAAACCCTCTAAGCCGGAAAAGCTCACTCACAGCCAACCGACCGAACCGGGGCGACAATATTTTGCTAAAAGCTTTTTCCGCCACCAAACAATGTTGCGTCGCGTTACAAATGGCCGTCCATTATGGTGTGAAGCAGTAGAGTAGAGAGCTCGCTCAGGTTCTCCTCAGGCTCTCTACGCAACACCATTAATGGTAACATCGCTTTCCGCGGTTGTTGTTGTAGTTGGAAAATTTCATTTGTGGTTTGTTGCGTATTTTCTCACCCTCACCAAAGCACTTGAGATGATCTCTAATCTCTTATCTTAATTAATAGCTATCATATTCGGTGCGTGTTTCGTGTGAGAATCATCCATTTTTTGACAGCCGGACCACCGAGTGAGTCTGATCACTTCAGCTACGCCAGATGCTGCTCGGATGGTGTTGTAGTGTCTCCCCTTGGTGGAGCATAAGCATGAATTTGATGGTTAATAAATATCCTCTCGGTCTTCTCTTAGTAATGGCTGATGTTTCTAGATCAGTTTGTACCTCATTTACTCACCAAAAAACTGGCGACCGTTAGGCCTCCCATACTGTTGGCGGCACTTTTGAGAACCCTCCTGAAGGTACCTTCTGGATATGCCCCACCAAAAAAAAAACTTTCCATTTCAACTTCACGCAAACAAGCTGAGGGTGGCACGATTCGAGGCCTCGTGACTTCCTACGTCCGGAGTACGCGAAGTGAAGCTTTAATGGAAGCCGAAAAAGTGTGTTTACGCAGTAAGCTGATAGTACCGAGTAGCGGACATTGTATGCGACCAAACAAGACATCTTGTTCTCATTTAGAAAATGTGGGGAAAAACCAAGAAAAAAAAGGAGATCCTCACGGTTGCTCATCAATTAGATGTTTTCATCACAATCGTCCCCGTGATACACGCACAAGGGGTCCGAACTTTTTTTTTCGTCGAACCACGTGCGACCACCGGAAGAGACCCGACCCCGGACGAAAAAAAAACACAAAACAACAAACGACAACGGTTGTTGATTCCACCGGTTCATTAAAATTTTAAATATTTGTTAAACGTTGGGCGCATCCATCGGTACCACGACTCTCAGTGTCTTAAGGGTGCAGCAACGTTCTGGGCCAGCCAAGGTTCCCTGTTCGGGACTGGCGTTTTTTTGTTGTTGTGCAACTTAAATTTGCTTTTCCTTTCTCTCCCTGGAGTGTGGAAGAAGTGAAAGTCAGCGTTAAAAACGACCACACAAAAAAACGGAAGGAACGTTAGAACGCTAGTGCTATGGAAAGCGAGAGTCGTAATGATGTGGAAATAACGGTCGAGAGGGAGAAGAAGTTCGTAAAACTGACAATGTACTTGTGCCAAAGGGGTCAAACACTGTCGGACCCGTAGATACAGCTGGCAGCAGCTAATGACGGGTGACGTACGCATATTCTTGCTTTGTTTTTAAGGACATTTTCTTGCAGCCGAACACAAATTAAAGGTATTTCAAAGAGATAGTTGCAGCAGTAGCTATGTATGTATGTCAAGATATGCTGTAGATGGTGTTGTAGATTAAAGATGTGTTTAGCCCTTTTTAGCCGAGATCCTGGACAAAGTTTCCTACAAAAATACAAAAAACCAAGATGAAACGCCCCGGTTGTTTTTCCTGGTGAATTCTACGAATGTGACGAATGTCCTCGGCAAAGTAAATAAAACTTCTCCACGCCAAGAGACGCGGCCTCATCCGGCAGCAGGAAGATGCACCAAACAAATAGAGCAAACGGTGCAATTGCGACAGGCAGGAAAGCTTGGAATGGCTTCCTCTCCAAAGTGCAGCATGACAGAAAAATAAGGCCAAGTGGCACTGCGGGAGACAGGCCAAACAAACAGTGGTGCCATCAAATGTAAATCAAGCACCGTCGTGTGTGGTGGCTTCATCAGAGCAGGAGCAGCATCCTTAAGCTACGGAACGGGGAGTCGTGTGTGTGTGTGGCGCGTTCTACGGAGCAGTACGACTATGATTTGCATTTAGAGAGGATATTACGTTTAGCTTTTTTTTGTTTAGCCTCCCGCTTGTTGAGTTTCCCATTTCGATTTGCTGACGAGAACCCAACGCCTAGCCACAAACGTGTTGGTGGTGGTCGGAAAATGCAAATGTCCTGATGGTGGTTGAATGGATTTGATTTGAAAACATCAAAACATATGTTTTCTTTTTGTTATGCCGTTACCTACTGGTTGGCTCTTTAGTCTTTTAACGAGCGCTCCTGGGCGCTACGTTGGGTGAAAAGTGACCTAGTTCATACAGATGGTTATGATGTGTGTGGACGCGAAAAGAAGTACTGCATGTGACAAATGCTCAAATACTTGGCTTTGAAGTTGTGTTTTAATGTAGTAAACATCTGGTCCGGGAAACTGTTAACGCGTCCAGGAAACCTGTAAAGTCTTGAACTAATTCACTAATAGAACACGAGGGTTACTTAAGGAAAGTTTAAAGATTCCGCCAGCTTTCCCCACAACAATGGTCCGAAATTGCCATAGAAAACTTTCACCGAAAAACACTTCGATTTTCAAGTGCTTGGGGAGATCTAGGTCTAGTTGATTTCACTCCTCTCACAGAACTTCCTTGACCCTTGAAACCTTGAGGCTTCCCCGACCCAGCATTCCTTCAACTTCAGCCGAAACGCTTGTCCAAATTCGATTATCCTTTAGGCAAATAAATCGTACTCCTTCACAAGGACTTTGCCACTCAAAAACTACCCCGAACGCCGTTTACTTTTCCACGTAAGAAATTGGAAAAACCTCCTCCAAGAGGCGACTTCTCTTTGGAATCAACTGAACGAATTCAAGGTAAAAGCCCAGAGAGGAAAGAGGAGTTTGTTTTAATTGATTTGAAGGAATTTCTTCCGAGAAGGTACCAAAAATAGGACATCGAAAAAAAAAACAACAAACATCGCCATACTTCAGAAAATTAAACCCGAACAAACAACGGGTTGGAATTTTTGTTAGGGTCATTTGGAAAATGTTGTGGTGTTCAATCGGTACTCGCAGAAGTTGTTATCGTGTCAACAACGGAACGGACCTGGTTCAAGTATTTCTGCCGAGCGACGCAAACTTTGACCACATCCACTTGAGATAGAAGGTTGCATAAATTACGGATGCCTTTCTACTTGCAAGAGTGCAACTCCTGTTTTTTCATGATCATTTTGTCGAAGGCCGATTTTCGATCTAACACTCGCAATAGTTTCATGTTTCATTCAAGAACAATGAATGCTCATGTTCAATCCTAGATCATATTAGGATCTCCAGCAAGAACACTTTTCGATCGAGATCGAAAATGCTCGAGACCCCATCTGCATCAAGAGAATTATGAAGTAGGACAACAGTTGCACAAACTTTCACGCACGCTCGTGTCTGTCTGGCGTATCGAATGACGAAACTTGACGCAACCACCATCATCGCATCGATCTCGACAGTGCATGGTGCAAAGTGTGATGTGGAGTCGATCAAACAACGACACTGGTGTCATGTTTCCCTTGCAACCATGTGCGTACCTTCATATGTGCAGCTGGAAAGCAAATTTGTTTCGTGTTTTCCCGAGTAGAGGGAAAATATGGCAACGTAATAAGTGATCTCGTGGGCCACGTTGCAGGTTCAGCCTTTTTTCTCCTTCAAATTTTTTTCCCTTGCAACCATGTGCGTACCTTCATATGTGCAGCTGGAAAGCAAATTTGTTTCGTGTTTTCCCGAGTAGAGGGAAAATATGGCAACGTAATAAGTGATCTCGTGGGACATGTTGCAGGTTGCGCCTTTTTTCTTCTTCAATATTTGTCATGTACATCGCGCAGAGAGCACTTGTGACCCTAACAAGTAAGTGTAAAAGGTGTTTTCGTTACGAATCAATGACAAACGATTTTTTGTGAAGTTTTGAACAATTCTTTACGGTGTAACTAAAGTAAAAATGCAGCTGACTCATGTCAGAGAATACGGGTGATTGATTTTGGAATCCAAAAAATATACCGAGAGGGATAAGCAACCATATCAAACATATAAAACAGCGTATAATGGGCTGTTAAAACATCTCATTAATTCTATAATTCAATTACCGGTCCCCCTTATTAGATATTCATAGTTATTTGACCATGTCATTACGATGTAATCTGCAATGTTTGTGGAGAACCATGTCATTAACCGGTAAGCTCAAGTAATCCAAACCTAAACTATCACCTCGAGATAAGAGATCTCGACGACCCATGTCCTGTTGGCGAACGAGTCTTCCCAAACCAAAAACTCCCGCTGTGGTCTTATCGGCAACATCAAATAAATATAAAAACAGAGAAAAATTCATCCATTACCATCCCTCGCATTGACATGTACAACATTGGCACATACACCGTAGGTCTGCCGTTCCATCCGAGTTGCGATAGGAGCATCCTTCCATCAGTGTTGATGAAAGCTTCGTAATAAAAACTACACTCACTCACGCGCCACCCGATACTCGAACCGCGATACCGAAGGTGCGCGATAGGCATTAGCAATCGAGCATTACACATTGTGGCGGAAGTGAAGTACAATGAGTCAGCACACCCGTGACACGATATATCCCGAAAAAAAAGAATGATCTGACACGTGGGTCTGTTTGTCGAGGTGTACACGCCATGTTTTGGTACCAGTTCCTGCCGTGAGGGTGAATTAAATTACTTTCGAGGGGGGGTTTTTTACGACATCAACACCTGCCTCCTGGCCGAGTTTTGGATTGGACACCTATGGTCTAATTTCTGTGTTTACATTTTCCCCCTTTTCCCCCGTATGAAATAGGCACGTTTTTGAGGTTAGAATCGCGACCAGAAAGAGGACTTGAATGTGGCTTATTGGCTTTTTTTTCGGTGTTGATAGGTAGATATAGCTATTTACTGTAACGCCTTGTGGTGGGGTTATCTTGGGTTACCGTATTTGTTTGGTGTCGTACCACACTATACATCATCCTCGATATGATGAATTATGTTTGAACTAAGATTGTGGTACAAACCCTGGAGTGGCAAAATGGTGAGCAATTATTGAGAAGATAACAAACATTCCCAACAAAACGATAAACGGTTCTTTTTGGTAGCTCTTCTTATCATCCAACGATAAAGCAAACGAGTCTCGTGTCAAAATAAGATATTCTAAATCTAGATCCAATTCAAAATAATTGAGACACAACCGATTCCTAAAAGCTGGTGACAAAGTTTAAACTACTGAAGGAGGCGACTTCCCGTCTATTAGGACTGTGACATCCTAAGCAAACCCTCATCGTTTTGTCGATTGAGGTCTTGAACCCTGGCGACCGAACGATGGCATCGGTGATGGCGAATGTCAACAACTTTTAATTGATGTCTTCTCCTGCGCTGGCGGTGGTCACTGAAGTGTCTCTTATTAGGGAACACGTGATGAGGTCGTACGTGCCAGTTCACTGCTTCAGAAGTTGCTTCCCAGTTGCTATCGCAATCCATTAACCGGCAACCGCTTAAGGCAAACTCGGGGAGCGCACCACGGACGGGAACTGTGCGCATCCGTTAGAATATGTTTGCGTGGCATTCAAAAATGACCCATCTCCCGATCTTAATAGGCCGATTTCACTCCGTTCTCCCATCTACGGGCTCACTCGGAAACCCCCCGAAAAACTAAGTCGCCAAAATAGGTTCTTCTAACTATGTACAAAATCAGACCCCGAGGGCACATTTTGGCCGGGATATTGAAGGCCCTCCGGATGGGGCACGAAGTCCGGGGACGGCAAAACGCTCATCACTCATCGCATGACAACTCTCATCATCGCATCAGTGCGCTGTACGGAACGTTTTCCCAACCCCGTGTTATCTTCCGTGCGTTACGTTCAACCAATATCTAGGACACTTCAGGGACGCGGACCCGGGTAGGAACCGTAAGACACCGAAAGCTTAGAATAGTGTGCGCTGCAAGCGATGGGTGTGAGCCATTTCCAATCCATTTAACTCGAGCAATGGACGAACAGAAATTGACGACCGAACCGAGCGATGAGCGATGAGCATCGGGTAGAACGTTTGCCAAGTTCCTAACAAAACCTACCTAGCCTAACATCCGCTTACGGGCAAATGAAATTGTCCTCCCTGGGTTTCCGGATTTCCCGACGAAAGAAGGGCAAGCTGCTGTTTGCGGAAGAAAGTTGATCTGCACCAGTGAACCGTGGACGATGGATCATCATCACCTCCACTCTACGCCCGGCGCGGTGGAGATTCAGTGGAAACGCGTCAAGCTTTTATCGGAATTGTGTCCACTCGTGTGCAGTACACCACCACGAGGACCGGGAATCCACAACCTGGGAGAAACAGAAGTAGCAGAGCGCATCATGTAAGGGCAAATATTTGCCAACTTTCCGTATCTATCGCTCGCTCTCGGACCATCGGATCCATCAGACGGGAGACTTCGGGATTCGTTTGCTTGCTGTCTGGGTCCGTCCGTAGAGCGCTGTTTCGTCGAACTTTTCCTCTTCCACTCGTACAGCTCCCGGTGTTGTTGGAGGTGTGTTTGCGGTTGGTGCCTCTGTGGGAAATAGATTTTAGGGATAAAACCACACATCCCGATAAGCACTCGGTTCGCTCCTGGATGGGGCAAAGTGCTGGGAATTACGATTCTTTCACAGGAACACTTCTTTGCTCATTTCGTAGCGGTTTTGTGATGGGTTTTGTGAAGCTGGAAGTGTTAATTGCACGATAAACATCTCGGAAAGCGTTCTCACTTGTCTGGTGCAGTTTTATACGACGTTCGGGAAGTTAAATCTTCGGAAGAAAATGGCGCTGTTAGTGTAAATAATTGAACAACAGCGACACAGCGAAACAGCTTCGAAGCGTACTTAGCGGAAACTTATTGCTTCTGTTGAGTTGTTTACAAGTTTTTAACAAGCTGTCCAACAAATTCTTCCGAT
>KZ062238.1:26509-37470 GCA_002091835.1 Anopheles maculatus
AATGCTTCCGATCTAAGAAGATGCTGGATGGTGGCAGCTTTAAAGCCAGATTTGCCATTTTTACACCCTCGGAGCACATTTCATCCTAAGTAATGCACTTCAATTCATTTTACACATCCAATCCCGGCAAAACACCCACCAGCAAGTGACAGTTTTATCTCCGGGTGACACCGACACTCAACCTCAGCAAAGAATGACGCATGGTGGTCCGTGTCAGGAACAACACAAAAAAACCAAGCTGTGTCTCATCCGGATGATAAGATTATACACGGCTAGAACTTTGTGTTGGTTTGTCGCTGTGCCCTTTTTTGTTGCAGCGTTTCTGTTCCGTTTGTGCCGAAGTGCAGAAGCTAATTGCATTTCGTGCTCTTCCGATGGGGAGAGTAAGGCTCATCATAGCGGTTGGGCTTTTTTACTTATCAACTCTGATACTTCTTCCTCTAGAGTTGCAAGGATGCAAGGATGGAATGCGCGAGATGTGATTTCCGTTCTTTTTTTACCCCCTCCCCCGGAAGACAGACTTTGACATGACGACCGGGTCCCACTTGTTAACGAACCGTGACTAAAAGCTGGAAAACATTTTCCATAGCCCGGCGGAAGGTAGGCCTGTATGCACACCTCGTCCGTTTATGTAGGTTCGTGTTTTGTCGACGCCTCAATGTGCCTCAACATCTTTGTGGTCACATCGAGTTTTATTATTTCTGCTTGCTGGGTGGCTTTCACGGTAGCAGCACCTATGCCAACAAAACAGGAAGGAAAGCGTATGAAAAACCTAACAGCTAATTACACGCGACAAAGCAGCTCTTACGGGGTAGTCGGGGTAATGCTGTGGAATGACTGGTACTACTACATCGCTCAACAAACTTGCACAAGATTCATCAAACTCTACAAACGGTTCTTGCTGTCTTGCAAACTCAATGAATAAATTCTCAAACTTGTTTAATTATTGTACCGCATAAAAAGCGAATTCCAAAACTTGAAACAATAAATAAGCATAACAGATTATTCAACTGCCTTCACAAACCTCACAACGCACGACGTGTTCGTTGAAAGCAGGAGCCCTGTTTTTCTGTACCGTGACTTACCTGTACGCGGCTGTCGGTCGGTAGGGACCAGGTTTTTTGTGACTCCATCCGTATGCTCGTGATGCACAAGCCCGGAAAGTTGTCCAGAGTCAAACCGCCAATGATCCGTAAGAGGGATGAACGCACAGTGTGTCTCGTCGCTTCCAGTACGGCATGATGCACACTCGCACGGTTGAATACGTTGTTCGTTGCATCATGACACACCGGGTGCACCAAAGTGCCGCATCGAAACCCCGACTACGATGGATTGACGTTATTAGCTCCGTTCGTTCCTGGCTGCAATACTTTTTTCTTCTTCCAACCGCCGCTTGCTCACACACTCACCACTCGGCCTGTCTTGCTGCGTGCTTTAGAATGGAGGAGTTTGAGGTGTTCCAGAGCCATTTGCAAAACTTCGTTCCTTCTGTGTTCTCGACGTAGGTTTGCGCTCCGTTTCGTCTTTTTTTTGCCCGGTGGTTCTTGCCACAGCAGCAGTACGACGGACGACGGAGATCAGAAGCAGAACCGGACCATGCATGAACGCCCGTCACGAGTTGGCCCCGATAAGATAGGCTTCTGTGTTTGTTCCTCACGAGGACCAACTCGAAATTGACTTGACCGGTAGAGCGAAGGTGCAAGTCGTTTGTTTGTGTTTTTTTTTTCTTTCAGCCTCCGATAGCACACGGTGGATGGCAGAAGCACATTAAAATATGCAACACTTCTCGGATGAATGTGTTCGGGAGTGGTTTTTGGAACATCTTGAGGATTCATCGGCTTCCGCCCAGGCTTATCGTAGCGAAAACATTGTAGAACAGTACTTAATTAGCTCGATTTTAAAGCGGATGTTGCACGTGTGCCTCGTATCTGTTTCGGACAGGCTTGTAGCGTTGTACGCTTTATCTCAATGCGATAAAATGCTTGTAGTCCGCATTCGGTAGCTTGGTGCTCAACGTTGAGACATTCGTTTCACCTGCAATGATCATTATTTAGCAATTTTTGGACAACGATAAGTAAGCAGTATTTTAAATGCACCAGGATGCTGCTACCTACCTGTGTCCAGCGGAGGTTTATTTTTCTGCGGAACAGCTCACACCAAATTGAAGTTGTCTCAATCCAGTTTAAAACCTATAGCACGTTCTACGTAAACTATCCACCTCGTAGATTTCGCTCGTACCACTTTTCCCGGACCATTAGCTGTTTTTTTTTTTGTCTGTTTTATCCCTGCCGGCAGTGGAACCGACCACATCCTATAATTTAAATGCAACTTTGAAACGTGCAAGCATCGGGAAGGAAAAGTTACGAAAAAACTCTCCCCTGATTTCACCTCCGAAAAAGAAGCAAGCCACAAAGTGCAAAATTTTCCGTTTGCTGGTCGGAATGAATTGGCTAGCAGCTTTTAAAAAGGATGCTGCTGCTGCTAAGGAACACAAAAAAAACAGCCAGCAAGGCCAACTATTGCTATTTAGAAGTTACACCGTGTGTGTGCGCCATGGGTGACGGTAGTTTATAGCGCAGAGACCAGCTATATGCTGGGATGCTATTTCAGGGTTTCGAAGCACGTCCGCCGGGTTTGATAAAAATATTGGTGGAAGCAGCCAAGCGTCCTGGTGTACACACAAGTCCAACGCGCAACGCGCGCGATCTCACTCTCGCTGCCTCCAATCTAGGCAGCAATTGTTTGGGGTTCCGATTTTACGAATTCTGGTAGCGCTTGGTGCGCTTTTTCTGGCTGCGGCACGGAATGTCAGGCAGATTCAGCAAGATAAACCACTACAAAACTATAACTATTGACGACAATACATTACGGAGCAAGCGCTTTCCTTCTCCCAGGGACGTCCACTCTTCACAACCGCAGCACACTACTGCCGTGCATCTCGAGTACGTAGTATAAACGAGCTTCGTGAGCTGTCATTTGAATGGGGCAGCTTCTTCAACGGTCCGTGAAAAAAGGCATTGCGGTGGTGGACTGGCAAATCAATAAATTCAATTTCCGTGTCGTATCGAAACCCACACTGGGCTGCATTCGGCTAAACCGTGAACCAATCATCCCGGATTATGGCCGTTCTTGTTAGTTGATTACAGTTCGTTGACAATCGAAACCTGCTGCGCTATTCACGGCCCGGTCCCTCCGGATCATCTCCGGCACAAATATCTCAGGTAAGTGCGCGTGTTGCATTGAGAAGCGGGTGGTAAAGATTATGGCGGCAGCTGGCAGCCGCCACCTTCGCAAAGTTGAATACGGTAGCTGATTTTTCATGCGACACCGTCCGATGCTTCTTCCTTCCGTCACGGGATGGAAAAAGAACACCTTACAACTGCCTAACTTTGAGCGTCTTTTCGAGACTAAACAAATCCTGCTAACGAGCTGCTGGCGATGGCGAATACGGGGAAAGTTCATCCGCAGTTCCCTGGTTCGTTACGGCAAGTAGTCGTCTTCGTAGTAGGCGGAGAAGAGGGCAAAAGCATAAAAAACCGTGTTACACCAACTTTCGATCTTTCGCTTGCTTCGCTTGTTCCGATCGATGTCAATATTTGACATTGCAGCAGATTCTTCATCACATCCTGCCGTTTTCTTTTGCTCCGATTCCACGGTTCATTCCTTTCGTTCGATTTGGCCTAACCTACGGGACCCCGGGATGAGGGTGATAATTTGAGAAACTGCATGTCACTGCAGCCACCACCGAAAGAGACTGCCTGTGGAAGTTACCGTGAGGATGACAACGAGCAAACGACGTCGTCGTGTGCTTCGATCCGTTACCATGGTGGCCAACCTCTTCTTCCGGACGTGAAGGAGCAGCACCATCACCACCATCCACCAGGGTTCGTTAAACGGCTTCATTATTTTGTGATTATCTTGCTGCTGACAGCCGATGCCGGATGACTACTGGAAGACAGTTTCGGATCACCCTACGCGACATCGAGGCGCCCCTGTATGTAGCCCGGTTGGTAGCTCAATGAAGAGGTAATCCCGTTGGCGTTAGTCAATTAAATATCCACAACGAGTCTGGGTGGGTGATGGACGCAAAAGTTGCAACGAAGCGTCGGTGTTTCGGTAGGATTAGCCCTTTCCATTTGCTGCGTTGTGTGCTGTGGCACGGGTCGACGCCTTCTCCTTTCTGTTAGCAAAATATGCGGGACTGTTGTCTCGATTGGATTTTACTTACTTGAGCACACGACGCGTTGAATGATCAGATCTCTGGATGAATAGAACGGCACGGGAAGCGGGGACAAACGACGATGACTCGCCGGATTATGCTTGACAATAATGAGCAGTTGAATTTGAAGGTGGAGAATCAAAGCGCTTTTGATCAAGCTGCTTCTTCATACAAATATTAAACGCGAATCGAATTTATTTGCCACTAATAGAATGCTTGGCACAACAAATCAATTAAAGGTTAATTACATCTCCGTTAAATTGTACTTTGGAATTGTTTACCAATGTTGGAGATTCCGTACTGTAGGCACAACAAGAGCTCGCTAGAATTAAACTTGCTCAGTTGAAATTCCCCCGTCCGAATGGTTGATAAATTATCGTTCTAACAACAACAACATTGTAACAACGGTGGGTGTTGTGCAAGGTCTATGATTAAATAATAAACACAATCTAATCTTCCAACCACCAATCTGCAGCCCACAAAAGCTTACTACTAATCGGTGAAAATCGGTTTCCACCTTCGGATTGTGGCCAATTTCGTACATAATTCGCCACTCCAACACACTCTGCCCCTGTTGAGCCTGCTAGTTTCTGCTACCTGTAAGCTCCAGCCATTTTCTTGGACCTGTCTTCTCGGAGTTCAAGTTTCAAGACTTCCCAGGCTGATGGTTGATGTTGGGGAAATCGCTGTGTACAGTGGTGTGCTACAGTTTGTTGCTGGTCGGAACTGTATCGAACATCAGGTTATGTGTGCGCGCCAAACAATCGTAATAGGGCAGGTTCCCGGGGTTTCTTGGGTTGTACGGAAATACGGGCAAAGGGAACTTAAGCTCTCCCCGAGCACCAACTAAATGACGATGATGCAGCGAAAACGGCCAACTCAATTGACCAAAAATGATAATAATTGTACTTGATTGGCGAGAGAATTTCCCAGACAATTTTTCTTCCTTCCCCCCCAACTCTCGCCCCATACCCATACTTCGTTGGATCAAGTTCTTGCAGGTGGGGTTCGCTACACCGAAAGATGAGCCTAAGCAGATGGGCTGCGGAACTAGTGGATGAGTTGTGCTTCTGGACGAACGGTTGGTGTGGCGCTATAATTAGCGGAAACGTTCCGACGCGATTGAGAGTTCCTCTTCTGGTTGAGAGTGTCAGGGACCACCCGATTCCAGATGGGAGCTGTCGGTTCTCCGGGTAACTGTGGATGTGATTGTCGTTTCTTAATTGCGTATGATTTATCGCTTCATAGACTGGTGTCAGCAGACAGCGTTCCAGTACATGAGTTCAGAGATAAAGCAAGATTGCTTAATCCACCCGATCGTCCAGGATCGTCGAGAATCGTCCAGCTCCACAGTGTGTAGAGAAGCTGTCGCAATCGACAAAACTGTCATATCGGGTGGGGATTTGTACCGATATCTCATTTGAATTTCTGGTCAAGCAGTAAATGGCAGCAGAAAACCTGTCCGGCAACCGGCAACAATCCTTTGTGTGCCGCCGGTAAGCAGTCAAAACAGTCGTAAGCTTATCGAACGAACACACGTCAAGCGGATTCTTGTTTTTTTCTCGACCGTGCCCACTACTCACGGCACCGGGACGACTTCTAATCGGCATCAAATGGTCGTTCCCTTGTGGAGCGCGGTCTGTTGGAGGGAGAACCCCTAGAGTAGAGGAAGCAGTTGGACAAAAGTGACGATGTTTGCGTTTGCCTTTCACAAATCACTAGTAACAAGCTGTTGGTATTCGGACCGTTGATGGGCTTTTGTCCGTCCGCTAACTCTTTCTCTCTGTGTGTCGTAATTTCTACACACAATTGTGGAACCACCAAAACTTGACAGCCCAAACATTAAGAGAACCCGTTGGGGTCGAAAGGAGAAACCGCTAGAATGTTTCTGCTAGAGCGAGTCTAGAACAACCTTGCGAAGCATGGTGGTTGAATGGAAAGGCACGAAAACCTTCCCGTATGATCGGGAAGATGTGTACGCTTCCTTCATTCAGCACGCCGCTTCTAAAGTTCGGGATCGGCCACAAAAGTCAATCCAACTGGCCGACCGGCTCGAGATAGCATCGGCGGGGCGGGGGGCAATCGTTTGTTTTATCTTTCAAATGATTTTATGTTTGTTCCCAAAATTGGATAATATATGCTTTCGAGGCGCACCTCGCCACCGCCGCCGCAACCTTTCCGTTGGGGGGTACGACCGAAACGAGTTCTCGTTTGCTCTGTTCTAGCTGCGCCTCCGCCATCACCACACAAAACTGCGCGCATCAAGCCCCCTGAAAGCGCGTCGGTTAACGAGATCACAATTCTGACAACGGTTGATTAAGTTGCTCGTCGATCGGACCGTCGGCCCTCGGGAGAAGCTACTATACGCACGGAGATCTCATCTTTTCACCTGGTGAAGGAAACAAGAAGAAACCTCGGAGAACCGGCGAGTGGCTAACGATGTCCGCCCCAGAACACAGAAACAGTCCGGCAATCTGGTGGATGGATTAGCGAGAGGATGAGCGTGTTGTTGCGCGGGGATTCTTGCCTAAATCGCTTTCCTGGGTCTGAAAATTCGCATATTTCGCTGTTGTGCCGGCCCGCGGAGTGGAAGCAGCAGTGTCCGGGGTGAGCAATCGGATGTTTATGCAAATTGAATTTCGGAATCAATTCACCAGGAAGAAGGAAGAAACGGTGAAGCAAATCGGCGAAAACAAAAAAAAAGAGGAGTTTTGAACTTCTGCCTCAGGTTGGATTCTTTCGCTAACCTTCGCTTTTTGGTAAACCGTCAGCGGACGCGCATTGGGCGAAGTTGTTTCGCTTCGAGACTCGCAGACACACACTTTGACTCCGGTGCAGTGTGCCAAAGTTTAAGTGCAACGCTTGATTGCTGACGCTCAAAGTTGGCGATTTAAGGCAAAGTGCTCTAGAGGAACTTCTTGTTGAACCTTGCACCAGCAACAGCTCCCGCGCTATGCTTAAGCATCTTTGCCGGTTTGTTCACCGAAAAACTTTACTGACGTTGGGTTTGAAGTGCAGTTTGTTCAAGTGTAATATCGTCAAAGTAAGCCAAGAAGTAAGTGGTTTAAAATGCTGGTTGGCTAAGCTTCTGTGGATGCCTTCAGTGTATGGGATGGGATGGAGCGATTAATTCGAACAAATCTTGCGTTTAATTAGAGTGCTGTTTGGAATGCACATCCGCAGTAAAGTGATCGATAATCGGGGTAGTATAAATCGAAAATTAAATATTCACACCATTTTCGGTGGCTCCCTAACTCAAACGGCCAATAAATTGTCGTTATGGCTTATTAATTCGCTTCCGGAGCTTTAACATTAGATATTGATTGTACAGTAAATTGATAAAGTTCGAGCATCCACCCGCTGTTAAATCTGATTCTCATTCCCAGATTGTTTGAAAAAGAAAAAGTACGATAGACTAGAAACGATTATTAGCCAAATTAATCCTGTCGCTGTTTTTTTTAGCAAAGCTCAAACTAATTCATGCTCCTCATTAGGGTACAACTGTTTTGGGGGGGGACACTGTTAATTAAAATCGTTCCGTGACGATGTGCCAATGAGGCCCGGTAACCTACGGTGGGAGAATTGTTTGCTTATTTGCTAAACACATACACGCGAAGCTTACTTTCCGCGTAATTAAATTTGATTGCATCGACGATTCAGTGTGCCTGGTGGTCTTGTTTTTAATTTTGAATCGAATTATGTTTCGGTTTCGGCTCCACTGTTACCACATTGACGATGTAGTACAATGTTAATAATTGTGTGTCTGCCGGTAGTTGCCTGTAGACCAAACAATAATTGTCGTATTGAATTTCTAACCACAGACAACAAACAAATCGAACCACTGGGCGTGTGCTTTAGTTAACTGTCTCATTGTCATGAAATTGTTACAAAATGGTTTGGTCATCAAAGATCGTTTGTTTGGACTGGAATGAGAAGTCCCCCTTCGCACGGCTGACTGGTATAATCAAGCCAGAAATGGCTAGGTATACTCTAGAGGTAGTTGTAGTAGGTCTGCTAGGTCTGTGCGTCTCTAGCACTCGAGGTAGTAGAGAGAAAATCTGTAATTTGGCCAGTTCTAATGCACCCACAAGAAAGTTCAGACCTTCAGACCTTCAGACCTTCAGACAATCAGATTTTTACCTTTTCACACCTCTACAAACTATTTAACCTATTTAAAACACTCTAAAAATGCGGATACTTTCCACGGACAGATACAAACATTTCTCTATCTTATCTGTCATCTATGAGTCTCCAGTGTTTACAAAAATAGTGCAAGATTTTTAATCACAGCGATAGCGAATGTGGAATAGATTTTTTTTGCTGCAACAAATGTTCGATAAAAAATGATATAACAAACCGTAAAACTAACACCACCCCCCCGAATGGAGTGGGTAATAAAACGCTTACATTTGTTTCCACTTGTAGAGAGAAGGAGTGCTGTTAAATGTGTCCAAACAGGAGCAACATTCGGGGGAGACAGCAAAACGGAGATGAAAAACTAGAATGAAACCGTTCTAGCCATTGAGCACCACGGTGGGTAAATATTTGTTCATTACTTGTTCGTGTTTTGTGCGGATTGGTATTTGCCCCGTGCTCGACAACTCGGCGACGAGTAGGAACAGGAGGTAGGTTTAGTCACGGATCGACCCAGCTGCACCCGGTGGTTTGACAGCATAACCGGAACCCGGATGAAAGGCGGATCGAACCGCAACAGCAGCAGCACAGTGGCATACTGCACCAGACGACACCATCCTACGTCGGTGGCCTAAATTCGCGGGTTGAAAACACCCGAGTTAAATGGCGCCCCGGCCATCGTATTCCGACCAATATGCAGCCGGTTTTTCACTCCCGAACGCGCGTCTCCTGCCGGTGGGGGACAAGGGGACAAGTTCGTTGAGGGAATTTCTAACAAATTTAGCATCATTTCGTGAATTTTGCCTGGGCATCCCAATGGGGCCACCTTTTACCGAAAACCGTAACCGAAAAGGTGGGCTTTTGGGCACCGGTGTGTTGATGCAGTCAAGCGTGATGCTGGCAAAAACACGAATTTCAGGTAGATTGATAAGTTGTTAGATGGGAAAGTTGGATGTGTTTCGATGATGATCAGCTGGCATTTTATTGCAAAAAGTAAGTGTTACAATTTCCATCCTTTATTCAACATATATATTTGTGTGACTTGTTAACAAAACTGTAAACTTATCGTTTTAGTAAACCACAAAACCGTACCTACCTACCTACAAGTGCTGCAGTTGATTGCACCGCCCGGAGTTGCGGAGTGCTCGAGCAGCGATTGCCGCTACGACCGACACCGCAATGCAATGGCAAACGGTGTCATCTGCTGCTGCCTTTGCAACTGCGGCGCCACCGTAAATTGAAACTTGCGCCATCAGTTTGTTCGCGTTTTGCCGGCCAGCGATCGCTGTGTGGCCCGTTTTGCCGGAAGCCAGTAAACTTAGAGCCATATCCTGCGTTATCGGTGGAGAGACACCAAAGAGAGGACACACGGAAGGGCACGCGAATGGTCCCGTTGGTCCCAATTGCAGTCACGGACGCGCCTCGTCCAGAAGCTTCCCGGAGCAGAAGGGTGATTTCCCGGAGCAGAAACAGCTCAGCATGATACTCGATCGGATCGGATGGCGGGCATCTCGTCACTGTAACACGGGGGGGCAAGTAATGCACGGGACCGGGTGTTTAAAACGCTGAGGAAGAAAAACGACGAATAATTTGATAAGTGTCACCGAGTGGCGATATTTTTGGTCGTTGGTTTTGGATTTCCACTGTTTGGGTGCGCTTGTTGGAAAGTGGGAAGAAGCATTTTTCTTCCGCTCACGGCAAACGGGATAAGGGCCATCCGGAAACGGGCAATGCATCCAGTAGAACAGATGGAGATGGAAAAGCATTTTCCTGGGAACGTATTTGGCTTCTCCGGCTAACGTAAGCAAGGAAGTCGGAAGGAATAAATTTACATAATGGAATTATGAATGACAATGCGATAGCGCGGTGTGAGTTTCCGCCTGTCCATTCGCGATTCAATTGACATCGATTAACATCACGGATGTAGAAGATGGTGCGAGGGGGGAGGTCTTTTATTTCGTCTTTTCCCTCCCCCTATTAAGAAGACGCTCAATTGGATCATATTGCAGTGAAGAGCTTTCAATGAACTTTAAGTGAAGAATTTTCGCGGGTGTGTCGTTGTCAACGGAGGCGAAATGACGTTAGGCAATATTTCATCGCTGGAGCGTATGTTTTGCTGGTGCGCTATGAATAACGAATTGAGGAGTTGTGTTAATGTCCATATTTTGAAGAAGGACATTGTATTAAATTAAGGCGCAAATGAAGTCTAATAACCAATGTCCTGTTTTAGAATCTCGGAATCAGGCCTGTTTGAATGACAATGATGACCTGATTGCTTGTCTTTTCCTTAATTTGGTACCAGAAAAGCCACCGAGGTTATTAGTCCAGAGATTAGTAGGAAATTTAGGGGTTCATTTTGAAAAGGTAATTCAAATTTGACAATTTTTAAAAAATATTTCCCAAAAAATGTTTTTAAGAACACACACTCGGACGCCATCCACCTTACCAACTGCTCACATCTCTTTGCCTACCTCACAGCTCATACCCCTTGTATGTGGCAATAAAATATCACAATTCACTCCCGCTTCAAATCCGGTTTCCCGCAGCGACGTTTCAAGTTTCCTGACAAGTGTCAAACGGCACACAAAATATCACACATCGAGTGAAA
>KZ062238.1:41363-71994 GCA_002091835.1 Anopheles maculatus
GTCCACCACCGCAATGCCTTTTTTCACGGACCGTTGAAGAAGCTGCCCCATTCAAATGACAGCTCACGAAGCTCGTTTATACTACGTACTCGAGATGCACGGCAGTAGTGTGCTGCGGTTGTGAAGAGTGGACGTCCCTGGGAGAAGGAAAGCGCTTGCTCCGTAATGTATTGTCGTCAATAGTTATAGTTTTGTAGTGGTTTATCTTGCTGAATCTGCCTGACATTCCGTGCCGCAGCCAGAAAAAGCGCACCAAGCGCTACCAGAATTCGTAAAATCGGAACCCCAAACAATTGCTGCCTAGATTGGAGGCAGCGAGAGTGAGATCGCGCGCGTTGCGCGTTGGACTTGTGTGTACACCAGGACGCTTGGCTGCTTCCACCAATATTTTTATCAAACCCGGCGGACGTGCTTCGAAACCCTGAAATAGCATCCCAGCATATAGCTGGTCTCTGCGCTATAAACTACCGTCACCCATGGCGCACACACACGGTGTAACTTCTAAATAGCAATAGTTGGCCTTGCTGGCTGTTTTTTTTGTGTTCCTTAGCAGCAGCAGCATCCTTTTTAAAAGCTGCTAGCCAATTCATTCCGACCAGCAAACGGAAAATTTTGCACTTTGTGGCTTGCTTCTTTTTCGGAGGTGAAATCAGGGGAGAGTTTTTTCGTAACTTTTCCTTCCCGATGCTTGCACGTTTCAAAGTTGCATTTAAATTATAGGATGTGGTCGGTTCCACTGCCGGCAGGGATAAAACAGACAAAAAAAAAAACAGCTAATGGTCCGGGAAAAGTGGTACGAGCGAAATCTACGAGGTGGATAGTTTACGTAGAACGTGCTATAGGTTTTAAACTGGATTGAGACAACTTCAATTTGGTGTGAGCTGTTCCGCAGAAAAATAAACCTCCGCTGGACACAGGTAGGTAGCAGCATCCTCGTGTATTTAAAATACTGCTTACTTATCGTTGTCCAAAAATTGCTAAATAATGATCATTGCAGGTGAAACGAATGTCTCAACGTTGAGCACCAAGCTACCGAATGCGGACTACAAGCATTTTATCGCATTGAGATAAAGCGTACAACGCTACAAGCCTGATGAGGCACACGTGCAACATCCGCTTTAAAATCGAGCTAATTAAGTACTGTTCTACAATGTTTTCGCTACGATAAGCCCTGGGCGGAAGCCGATGAATCCTCAAGATGTTCCAAAAACCACTCCCGAACACATTCATCCGAGAAGTGTTGCATATTTTAATGTGCTTCTGCCATCCACCGTGTGCTATCGGAGGCCGAAAGAAAAAAAAAACACAAACAAACGACTTGCACCTTCGCTCTACCGGTCAAGTCAATTTCGAGTTGGTCCTCGTGAGGAACAAACACAGAAGCCTATCTTATCGGGGCCAACTCGTGACGGGCGTTCATGCATGGTCCGGTTCTGCTTCTGATCTCCGTCGTCCGTCGTACTGCTGCTGTGGCAAGAACCACCGGGCAAAAAAAAGACGAAACGGAGCGCAAACCTACGTCGAGAACACAGAAGGAACGAAGTTTTGCAAATGGCTCTGGAACACCTCAAACTCCTCCATTCTAAAGCACGCAGCAAGACAGGCCGAGTGGTGAGTGTGTGAGCAAGCGGCGGTTGGAAGAAGAAAAAAGTATTGCAGCCAGGAACGAACGGAGCTAATAACGTCAATCCATCGTAGTCGGGGTTTCGATGCGGCACTTTGGTGCACCCGGTGTGTCATGATGCAACGAACAACGTATTCAACCGTGCGAGTGTGCATCATGCCGTACTGGAAGCGACGAGACACACTGTGCGTTCATCCCTCTTACGGATCATTGGCGGTTTGACTCTGGACAACTTTCCGGGCTTGTGCATCACGAGCATACGGATGGAGTCACAAAAAACCTGGTCCCTACCGACCGACAGCCGCGTACAGGTAAGTCACGGTACAGAAAAACAGGGCTCCTGCTTTCAACGAACACGTCGTGCGTTGTGAGGTTTGTGAAGGCAGTTGAATAATCTGTTATGCTTATTTATTGTTTCAAGTTTTGGAATTCGCTTTTTATGCGGTACAATAATTAAACAAGTTTGAGAATTTATTCATTGAGTTTGCAAGACAGCAAGAACCGTTTGTAGAGTTTGATGAATCTTGTGCAAGTTTGTTGAGCGATGTAGTAGTACCAGTCATTCCACAGCATTACCCCGACTACCCCGTAAGAGCTGCTTTGTCGCGTGTAATTAGCTGTTAGGTTTTTCATACGCTTTCCTTCCTGTTTTGTTGGCATAGGTGCTGCTACCGTGAAAGCCACCCAGCAAGCAGAAATAATAAAACTCGATGTGACCACAAAGATGTTGAGGCACATTGAGGCGTCGACAAAACACGAACCTACATAAACGGACGAGGTGTGCATACAGGCCTACCTTCCGCCGGGCTATGGAAAATGTTTTCCAGCTTTTAGTCACGGTTCGTTAACAAGTGGGACCCGGTCGTCATGTCAAAGTCTGGCTTCCGGGGGAGGGGGTAAAAAAAGAACGGAAATCACATCTCGCGCATTCCATCCTTGCATCCTAGACTCTAGAGGAAGAAGTATCAGAGTTGATAAGTAAAAAAGCCCAACCGCTATGATGAGCCTTACTCTCCCCATCGGAAGAACACGAAATGCAATTAGCTTCTGCACTTCGGCACAAACGGAACAGAAACGCTGCAACAAAAAAGGGCACAGCGACAAACCAACACAAAGTTCTAGCCGTGTATAATCTTATCATCCGGATGAGACACAGCTTGGTTTTTTTGTGTTGTTCCTGACACGGACCACCATGCGTCATTCTTTGCTGAGGTTGAGTGTCGGTGTCACCCGGAGATAAAACTGTCACTTGCTGGTGGGTGTTTTGCCTGGATTGGATGTGTAAAATGAATTGAAGTGCATTACTTAGGATGAAATGTGCTCCGAGGGTGTAAAAATGGCAAATCTGGCTTTAAAGCTGCCACCATCCAGCATCTTCTTAGATCGGAAGAATTTGTTGGACAGCTTGTTAAAAACTTGTAAACAACTCAACAGAAGCAATAAGTTTCCGCTAAGTACGCTTCGAAGCTGTTTCGCTGTGTCGCTGTTGTTCAATTATTTACACTAACAGCGCCATTTTCTTCCGAAGATTTAACTTCCCGAACGTCGTATAAAACTGCACCAGACAAGTGAGAACGCTTTCCGAGATGTTTATCGTGCAATTAACACTTCCAGCTTCACAAAACCCATCACAAAACCGCTACGAAATGAGCAAAGAAGTGTTCCTGTGAAAGAATCGTAATTCCCAGCACTTTGCCCCATCCAGGAGCGAACCGAGTGCTTATCGGGATGTGTGGTTTTATCCCTAAAATCTATTTCCCACAGAGGCACCAACCGCAAACACACCTCCAACAACACCGGGAGCTGTACGAGTGGAAGAGGAAAAGTTCGACGAAACAGCGCTCTACGGACGGACCCAGACAGCAAGCAAACGAATCCCGAAGTCTCCCGTCTGATGGATCCGATGGTCCGAGAGCGAGCGATAGATACGGAAAGTTGGCAAATATTTGCCCTTACATGATGCGCTCTGCTACTTCTGTTTCTCCCAGGTTGTGGATTCCCGGTCCTCGTGGTGGTGTACTGCACACGAGTGGACACAATTCCGATAAAAGCTTGACGCGTTTCCACTGAATCTCCACCGCGCCGGGCGTAGAGTGGAGGTGATGATGATCCATCGTCCACGGTTCACTGGTGCAGATCAACTTTCTTCCGCAAACAGCAGCTTGCCCTTCTTTCGTCGGGAAATCCGGAAACCCAGGGAGGACAATTTCATTTGCCCGTAAGCGGATGTTAGGCTAGGTAGGTTTTGTTAGGAACTTGGCAAACGTTCTACCCGATGCTCATCGCTCATCGCTCGGTTCGGTCGTCAATTTCTGTTCGTCCATTGCTCGAGTTAAATGGATTGGAAATGGCTCACACCCATCGCTTGCAGCGCACACTATTCTAAGCTTTCGGTGTCTTACGGTTCCTACCCGGGTCCGCGTCACTGAAGTGTCCTAGATATTGGTTGAACGTAACGCACGGAAGATAACACGGGGTTGGGAAAACGTTCCGTACAGCGCACTGATGCGATGATGAGAGTTGTCATGCGATGAGTGATGAGCGTTTTGCCGTCCCCGGACTTCGTGCCCCATCCGGAGGGCCTTCAATATCCCGGCCAAAATGTGCCCTCGGGGTCTGATTTTGTACATAGTTAGAAGAACCTATTTTGGCGACTTAGTTTTTCGGGGGGTTTCCGAGTGAGCCCGTAGATGGGAGAACGGAGTGAAATCGGCCTATTAAGATCGGGAGATGGGTCATTTTTGAATGCCACGCAAACATATTCTAACGGATGCGCACAGTTCCCGTCCTTGGTGCGCTCCCCGAGTTTGCCTTGAGCGGTTGCCGGTTAATGGATTGCGATAGCAACTGGGAAGCAACTTCTGAAGCAGTGAACTGGCACGTACGACCTCATCACGTGTTCCCTAATAAGAGACACTTCAGTGACCACCGCCAGCGCAGGAGAAGACATCAATTAAAAGTTGTTGACATTCGCCATCACCGATGCCATCGTTCGGTCGCCAGGGTTCAAGACCTCAATCGACAAAACGATGAGGGTTTGCTTAGGATGTCACAGTCCTAATAGACGGGAAGTCGCCTCCTTCAGTAGTTTAAACTTTGTCACCAGCTTTTAGGAATCGGTTGTGTCTCAATTATTTTGAATTGGATCTAGATTTAGAATATCTTATTTTGACACGAGACTCGTTTGCTTTATCGTTGAATGATAAGAAGAGCTACCAAAAGGGAACGTTTATCGTTTTGTTGGGAATGTTTGTTATCTTCTCAATAATTGCTCACCATTTTGCCACTCCAGGGTTTAATTTGTAATCAGAATGATGAATATAGTGCTTGACATAGGTCGTTTATCATTACAAAATAAGATTCAGCACGTAATTGCTCACTTTGTACTGTAAGTAATTGCAAACAGATAATGCTTTGTAACCGTGACAATGCACGTTACATTTTCTGCCTCCGAGGCGTTGCAATTGCATTCCTTGCCTGACCATCGGTGGATGAGCATTCCACTGTCCTGGCGCCCGGTGTAAAATATTTCGCATATTTCTTCCCTTCCTTTGGGCGAGGTAAATTGCTTCCCCTTAGTTCGGTATTTTAGGCTAAAGAACGCCACCGTGGTTAACTTTAAATAGCGGCATTAACGCTCCTCGTAAAAGCGAATGGTGACGCATGTTGTGGCATTAAACCGTCACAAACCGGCGCGGTTCATCGTCAACGCTCCATCATCGTTTGCCGGATTGGTGACGACGCGCGTTTGTGTCGCACGAAGACAAACGGCTCGCTGAAATTATTTAAACATCATCTCCGTACATTGATTGATAAATCACTCGTTTGTGGCTCGTTTGTTTCGTACAGGAGGTGTTTCTTTTTGCTTGCTCCCTTCGATGCACCGGCAAGGAATTCACGCTGGAGCTGGGAAGTGTTGGAAGCTTGAATTCCCGCGTCAGACGTGACCAGCAAACGGCACGGGACACGATTGCGCGATTTTATTTTATTTCCTTTACGTGCGTCAATCACTTGTGCGGAGCGTGGAGGTTTGTTTCTCCTTTCTGTTTTCTGTAAGTAAAAAAAAACGCAAGAGCGTTAAGATAAGAATTTGTTCAGTTTTTTTTGAGTAAAACGATGGTTTTCTTACTAAAGTTAAACTTCGCCCTGAGAACACTCCATCACCTTCACAAACACCTCTCAACGCTTTGCTTGACTTTCAGAATTTTTGCTGAGCCTACGATAATCGCCGTCGTGTTGCAGGCGACGCATTTGCAGAACGATTCATACAAAGCACACATGACGCTAAACACCTTAAAGGTACTTCAAGGGTGAAATCTACAAGAGCGTTAAACTACAGGTACATTGTTGGAGTGGTGTTGGCTCAAAGCGTAAGAGCTCACTTTCCGTTTCCGTGTAAGCCACATCCGGTGCATCACACCGGAGAGGATACCGCAACGCGTTTTTGACGCACAGACGCGGATGTTCAAGTGTCACACCGTGGCGACAACACACACACACACACACAGGACACTTGACATCCGCCGGAACGTCAAACGGTGCTGCAAACACTTTTCCGGACCTGGGCCATCCTTCGTCAGCGAATGCTAGGTGTAATATTTCGCTTTACGGCGTTGTTTGTAGTACAGCTCTTGGAACGGTGCAAAAGTTTTAACGTAATTTAAACATCAAGCAAAATAAAAGAACCCAAATGAAGGTGACGAGCCCGGAAGATTTGCTGTTGTGTACACACGGAATCAGTTGCGCATCGAAAAGTTCGAAGGTTCCACAAGGTTCCACCGCGAGGGCCACCTATATCGCGCGACAAAACTTCACCAAACAACATCTGCCACGATTGCCAAGACAGGCACACCACCATGGGATGATGGTTAATCAGTGAATTTTCGGCAAACGCAAAATTGTCATCAAACAACGCGCTTCGATGCGTCCTCTTTGATCTTGCAGCGCGAGTGCAATTACTTTTAGCCGAGGCGATGAAAAGTTTGCCTTTTTACTTCGGCGTGTTACTTATCCAATTCGTCACGGTTCGCAGCCGAGTTGGCAAATAGCTGTTTGTGTAGATTTGTTTCATTTTATCCGGGACGATTGGAAGGGTGTTGCCAATTAGATGCTCCAAAGCCGAGGGCTCAACATTCGAAGAGGAAGTGTAAAATGTTGGAAAACTTATGTCATTACTGATACGCGGAATTTCGCGTCGCTGTCCACAACTCCGAGACACATAACAGCACCACAAAAAGAGCTCTTTAAATTGCACGATAAAAGTATTGAGGCCTATTTCCGTGTCAAATGGTAATAAATCTAGCTATGTTTTCCAGCTCCTAAGGACCAATTCCTTCACCGCGAGACAAGAATCCCCATAATCCGCGCGTAGAAAACACGATCCACTTCAATGTCAACCGATCCGAGAGTATCTTCACACAATCCTGTGGCCGGATGCGAGGGCTAGAAAAGAGAACAAGAACGACACACCGTAAGTAAGTAACCAACAAACGCAAAACCTTTCCTCGACAATCCACGAAAAGTGATAGCGCGAATAAAAGCTGCTGCTGCTGCCTGGCTTGGCTCGGCCCGGTTGTCGCAGGCATAAGCAGACAAGTAGACGACAATTACTTCATGAATATTTGATCAGATGCCACCGTAATCCCCAACGCCGTGATGACATGCGGAAAACCAAATCCACTTGCAAAGCCGTTTTACAACACTTTCCCGCCATTCGTCCTTCCTTCCAGTACATGCTTATTTGCTTCTTCCGTTTTATGGGTTTCTGGTACGAGAGAAGCAACATTTTCCTGCTCGTTTTCCATCGTGAAGTACGCCGTAAAAATTGAATTCAAATCTGCCACCATACCAACAACAAAAAATACAGACTTCAGCATCTTTCCAAGATTTCTTTTTTATTCTCTCCTGCCTGCTTTTATCAGCCCATTCAGCCCTCGATACAGCCAACCGATAAAAACGGGGTTTAGCGTGCGATTTGATCTTTACACCAGCAGCTTGGGTAAGGGTTGTAAAAGGGTTTTCCACCGAAGCCGTGGTGGCGTCGTGGTGGCAGAAGATTTATTCGATTACATTCTCAGCAGGGTTGCGGGTGCGGTTTGTGATTAAAAACAGCACAACACCAGCAGCATAAGCTTCGGGTTGTGATAAATTTAAAGGCATTAGGCGAACAGATTCGCCTGCGAGCCTGCCGTGCCTATCATCATCTGTCATCTGCCATTTGCCAATCGGGATCCGGGCAAGAGGCAGAAACTTAATTTCATTAGCACACGAAATGACGCCTCGACATTGAATGAAAAACATACACACATACACAAGTACAGCATTTGCAATTAATGCGAACGTTTCGATGGGGAGGAAAGGTTGTTGGGGAAGTGTACGTCGTAAATAAATATTTATGCTTATTTGTGTGCGCTTGGGAGCATTTTTTGGATTCGTACGAATCATTTCCTGATTCCGAATGAATGAGCTGAAGGAATAAAAGAAAAGGGGAAAAAATACTAAAACAATTGGAAAGAAATCTCGGCTCCTCATGAATATATCTCGGAGGCAATTTTCCATAACTAAAATACGCGTTGTCTTGTACTTTTTGATGTCAAGTTTTATCTCTGGATATCTTGGGCCTCATGGCTACTTATCTTACTAACTTCACAGAATTAGGCATCCGCAGGAGTCATCTGAGGTACTTCTCACGTTAAATGAACTGCTAGCGCAGTCGTCTATCAATCCAATATCCCAACTTCATCTACCTTGGCCTCTATATCTATGAGATCCAGTCATGATAAACGGCGGCGGCGTTGTATTGTATTTGGAATATGTACTAGTAAAAGGCCGTTAGACGAGAGTTCTAGGCATAGCGCCGTCTGGATATTCTGGATATCTATTTGGGTCAGGATATCTTAGTTTCCTTAATATCTCAGGGCATCAGCTCGTGATACAAACATTATTGTACAGTGTACTAGTGCAAGGTACATTGAACAAAATACATTCCTTCGACGAGGACTCTAGAGCCAGATATCCATACCGGACACAAAGAGTCTTGGACAGTGGCGATATCCAGAGCATATTTCAAAAACTCAAAAACAAAGCCTAGGGAATATTGCATTGGAACAGTGTACTTCCAGAAGTTCCTTTGCATAATATACCTTGAAGTTTTGCTGCATAGCCCTGTAATCAGGCCAAAATAGCCAGTATCTAACACTAGAATAAATCTCCATTTCGAGCACAACGATTGATGTGTACGAATTTAAACGTTGATCGATCGATAAATCCTAACCAACTGTACATAGCACCGTTGGGCCTTTCCCACTCAATCAACTGTTCGAAGCAAATTGCTACGGGGAAGCGGTCGAAACGCGAGCCATTTAAGCGAGTTATCCCACACGGCTCATGACAAACAATGAAACAAATCCTCACCACCAAATGCAAACACACATGACGAGTGTGTGTCTCCCGGACACTCGGACGGATCGAAGATTAATAACTTCGCGCCAGGACGCAGCAGACGAAAAAAACGAACGCAAACGCAAACGAACCGATACTAACGAAATGATAGATTCAAATTGAAAATCAATACGACGAGATGCTCGATTCGAGACGAGAGCAGTGAAATAAAAGAGAAAAAACAATTAAACAAATCATCCCCCCCAATAAAAGGCCATCCTTCCTTCACCCAAACGGTCGGTGATGCATTCGATACGTTTTCGGGAAACAGGCACGCACGCATGCTGTGTTTGGGACCACGGATTCTGTGCGTTTGTTTGTTTGCCACGGAGCAGAACATCGTGGCCACCTTGGGAGCACACGCGCAGCGCACACACAACCCCCCGTAGAATCATTGATGACGAAAGAATCATCTAAACAATTTGTACATCGGTTCGAAAACTATCATAATCTCGTATTTCGGCTATTAGTCTCTACCGAAAAAAAAGGATTGAAATCGTTCAAGTCGTACATGGGGCTCTCTTCCCAAAGCATCACAAACTCACATGAGATCATATCGTGCCGTCCACCCAAAAAATCCGTCCCTGGAACGACCGTTCCCCGATGACTATCGGAAACATAAATCCAAAGCTCGTTTCCAGCGATCGTGTGGCGTTCCACAGGAAGACGACGAACTGGTGGATGATGCGTTGTCTCTTGTTGCGTTTTGAAACATGCGCTGCAGTCTACGACGTTTCTGTTCACATCCTCCAAGTGCCATGGCAGGCTGCAGCTCTGTGTTTAGAGAGAGAGAGGGAAAAAACAGAGGGCAAAATTAATTTTTATTTTCCAAACCATTTATCTTCGCTTCGCATTCACGGCAAAAAGACACATGGACACCCAGCGCACAAGACACTTGAAGGGGGATTGCTGAAGGAAGCGACCAAACACCTTACAAACAACAGACACTCGATGGGAACTCACAGCAAATATAAACGAAAAGAAAATAAATTTGCCCAGTTAATAAATAAGACTAACTCCGTACGTACCCCGGGTTGCCTGTAAGAAGAGTGTGGCCTCCTCTTTAACGTTCTGTTCCTTCCCTGCTGTGTGTTCTTAAGCACCCGTGGGGTCCTTCGCGTTTAATGGCTGACATTGAAATGAAGGTCTACCATCTTCGCCATTTGATACTGGTTGGAATATTCGTACCCGTTCTGCTTGCGTTTTTCGCACGCCAACATATGCGCACCCCAAATAATAGTGCGAATCTGATCGAAGGCGCACCACCACCAGGTCGTTCGAACGAACCCTCGGATATTTGATTGATCGGCATCAGATGGTGCTGGTGTGGTTGGTTGTGCAGGAACGCACAGGAACCAACCCAATCCTTTCCTTTGCCTGCCCTGCTCTGGTGGGTCCCACTCGAAAGCGATGTGTTTCACTCGATGTGTGATATTTTGTGTGCCGTTTGACACTTGTCAGGAAACTTGAAACGTCGCTGCGGGAAACCGGATTTGAAGCGGGAGTGAATTGTGATATTTTATTGCCACATACAAGGGGTATGAAGAATCACGGAGATAGAGCCGAAGCGCGGTGGCATTGCAGCAGTAAGTGAAGAAAAACGCGTATAACGAGCAACTGTGTGGTGGAAACAAAAGAAAAGAAACGAATATAAGGCGAGCACATCGAAGAAAGCAAAAACAGGAAAACAAAAAAGGGCATCAAAAAGAATACTGGGTGGAATCGACGACGATCCGGTCAAAAAGCAGAACGAGGAAAGAGTTTAAAAACCTTTACCAACAAAACGGCAGCAGCAACCAGCGCCGCAGAATGACGAATTTATGTGTTTACGTTGGATTACTGGTGTCCGCGCTGGTGGCGGCCACCGACGCTCATCTAAATCTGTTCCTCAACGTGATCGAAGTCCGTAGATTACTAGGTAAGTTTTTTCCATGAGTTTTCCTGTAGTTGGAGGAAAAAAAACGAGAGAGTTTGAGTGGAATTTTTGCTTCTTGCTTGGGAATCCGGAAAACGGAAAGCCTTTTTGTGGCTGCACTTCAAGAAACATGATTTACCGAAAAACACACAGAGTGTCTTGGGTCCTGTTGGGTCTTTCCTTGGAGCAGACGAGTTAGATTTTCCTACTCCCAACTCCCCAAAGAGACGTGTGTGCACCTGAAGGAATACTGCAGCCGGTCTCATTGATATTGTTTATTCAACGAGCACCTTTCAACCTCAATGTCTCCCAAAAACCTTGCCTATTGGGAGTTGGGAAACGTTTGTCCCTAGTGGTGAGATCCCCACAAACAGTGGTAGTTGAGTAGCGTGGTGTTGTTGCTGTCAAGTGTCCTGACAACCAGAAACCATTTTAACATTTCCAGGTCGCGTGCGACGGATATACACATACTTCTCGAACAATGTTTTCCTCAAACAGGGAAATGATTTCAATTCCCCAACTCGGCAAACGTGTGGCAAACATATGGAACGCGATGAAATGTGAAGGCGATGTTGCTTGCTTTGATATTTCTTGTAAGACTTCGCACAAGGGAAATTTGGAAAACCTTCTAAGAAACTTTGCTACCAAGGGCAGCAGGAGGACATCATATACATAGGAATCAATTAAAACTTTCAACTTCAAGAAACCTGTATCATTTCGATTAAGTTTCTCGCTGTCTTCTGTTGGGTTTGCGAAGTGTCTTAAACGAAGACAATTTAATTTACGGTCAGTATTTTACGGATCAAAGAGTTTGAGCGAAAGATAGAGAAGAAAAAAGCCCAGCATCTTTTCAATCAACAAAACACGATCATTTGCTTCCGTTGTTCCTACTATGGTTGGTTTTTGTGTACAACACCCGGAACGAATTAACTTTTGCGCCTGTGACAGAAAACAATGCCTAAGACTCTTACACACACAAAAAAAAAGTGGCAAAACAAGATCCGTTGTTGTGTAAACAAAGCAAAACGAGAGAGAGAGAAAGCGAGCCCCCGTTTTTATCCTTTATCCCAACATCTCACCATCTCACGATGACAAGGCGCGTTTATTTGATGCTAATCATCATCCGTTTTTCGCTTCGTCTCGCTGATTAGAAAACACTCTTTCCGCACGCGCTTCCGAGAGCTTCCATATTCCTACGGAACAATATCCGCATTTCCTACGTCGCCTACAATTTCTATTCATCAATTCGAAACCCAAGGATGCCTTCCTAATGAATCTATTCTTCTGCACCAGCCCTCTGTCTCTCTCTCTCCTGTCCGACCAAGTCCATCAGGTCCTTCCAATAGCTCTCTTCTTGCTGGCTAATGATTGAAGGACGCTTGTGTACTAGGTTTGTTCCCCAGTCTTCCTCATTGAGTGATTTTTGTACGCTGGAAATGAAATGACGGTTTTCCGGTTTTCACTGACCAGCGAGACCACTGATCCGGCTTCCTTTTTGAAGCAATCCACCATCAAGAAGAAATAAAAACTGAAGTTTACGAAAGGTGACGGAACACCTAATAATCCAAAAACCCATTCAAATAATCCTAACCGGAGCAGAAGACTGGAACACGTAAAGAAAAAAAACACATAAAAGTGTCCTTTCTGTCCTGAACGCCTACGGGGGTGCTATAAGTTCCAGCAAATCTTTTAGGCTACCAGCTCATCTATAGAAAACGGACAACAGTGAGGGAAGAGTTCGAAGGGAGGATTTCAATAATGTGTGGACTTTTTGTGGAAAAGAGCTGAAAAATGGAATGAGGCACAGAGTTGCTACAACCAAAACTCACCTTTCTCCTGTACCTGTCTTATCATTCGTTTACCTGCAGAGAGATCCTCGACACGACGATCCCGTTCCCCCAGTGTGCTACGTGTTATAAATCAATTAAAGAACTTTTCATCGGTGGGTCGTACCTTTTTTTTCCCCTACCTGCCATGTCTTGGTCTCGGGTTACAAGGGACACCTATTTCCTTACGTTGTGATGGCAGGTACGCCTCGAGGGACACACTCGAAGGCAAACTTTTTACTCCAATCCCAAAAATCCAATCGACAGGAAAGCCCACACTGACAGGTTAAATATTGACTGGTCCTTCCCTCTTGCTGCAGCGCGAAGCTTCAGAAGGTGGGTCAGATCATTATCACTGCGTCACCGATAGTGGTGCTTCACGATGAGGACGGCGATGATGTTGATGATGATGGGTATATGGGTTCTTTCCCCGGGACCGAAGGGATTTCTCTTGGCTGTCCTCAGGATGGACAGGTAACAGAAAAACTTCACCTCACCACACATGGGCTGTTGTGTTATCCATGGTCAGCGTACTGTTTGTTGATTTTTCTCCCATCCTTTCGAATGTGTTTTTTTTTAGCCGGCTTTTCTTCCCGAGGACACTGTCACAAATCCGTTGAAAATCTGTTTTATGAAAACATGACAAAACCTTCCCTCTTGCTGCAGCGCGAAGCTTCAGAAGGTGGGTCAGATCATTATCACTGCGTCACCGATAGTGGTGCTTCACGATGAGGACGGCGATGATGTTGATGATGATGGGTATATGGGTTCTTTCCCCGGGACCGAAGGGATTTCTCTTGGCTGTCCTCAGGATGGACAGGTAACAGAAAAACTTCACCTCACCACACATGGGCTGTTGTGTTATCCATGGTCAGCGTACTGTTTGTTGATTTTTCTCCCATCCTTTCGAATGTGTTTTTTTTTAGCCGGCTTTTCTTCCCGAGGACACTGTCACAAATCCGTTGAAAATCTGTTTTATGAAAACATGACAAAACCAAACTCATCTAATCATCAACATCCCCCGGTTTCATTCCCAATGGGACCGGAATCTTGGTCCGCCTATACGTGTGTCCGTACCAACTTTACCTAGCGTATGTGTGTGTGTCCTGTCCTTCACCAACAATAGCAACCGGAATCGAAGGATCCGGTTAGTGGTAGAATTTTTGGAGGACACACACAGTTGCGGATAAACTTTGTATGTAACTTTTTGCCTCCTTTTCCACCGAGGCACGGAAATAGTTTGCTTTTCTCACCAGACGACAATAACAGTTCCACTCACAATCGAACAGTCAATATTTTGATATAGGAAGAAGGCGGAGTAGGATAGAGCAACTTTGTTTACTTTCTCTGATAGCCGATAGCCTCCATGTTCTGTATGTAGAATTTTTATTCTGATTTCACATTTTACTTCTCTTCTTATCCTGAGGTTTTCTTGGGTGCAAGTTTAAAGAGCAAGTTGTCGGTGGAAGATTTTTTTTCCCCGAATATCCTTAGCCTGGAGGGAATTCTTCACTACTTAAATAAAAACTTCGTCATCCAATTGGAAGTACGTTTCAGTTTGTGGATCTCGATCCAGGTCTTATCCCATTTCTTTCCTGGAGTCCTAGATTTCGTTGGACACACGCAAGACTAGATGAAGCGCATCATTAAAACGTCTATTCAAGCGTGAATTTGATTGTAACAGTTTGACACAAAAATATGTCACTCAAAGTATCACGGACCTCGAAATGTTATCTCCCAATTTTTGTTTGGAGTGTTCTGGTATTACTTTGCTTGCTCGGGCGCCATTAAACGCATCAACTACAAATTTAACACCGTACACGCACATTCAAATCTATTTCCTGTAGCGCTCAGCTTCGAGGAAACGAGCCAACATGGTGTAAGAATGGCGTTTAATCATGCTTTTTTTTGGATCGAGAATCTCTTATCTGTTTTCGACCCCAAGACCCTCCTCAATTCTGGCATTTGAATCAATTTTTTTTCTCTTAATCCGCGTATTCTTGCTAAGGATGTTTACCCATCAGTAGCGAAGCAGTAGCGCGTGTGCTTATCATCAAGTACTTCATTATCGCAACACTAAACCGCCCGGAGGGAAGCCATTAAACTCTTGGACACGCATTCGCTTCGGTTCCGCAGCAGTTCCTCACGATTGATGTTTACATGTTTGCACTAATTGCCACCGGTTACAAACAGCTTACGATGCTCGTGCCGTTTGGACGTTCGAAGAATGCACCAAACTATTCGCGGTATGAATTTTAATTTGTGGCCCTGTTTAAAAATTCCAAACTTTGGTTGAAGCTCGTTTTGTAGATGGAGGTTGATGCTTATTCTTCACCTTGAACTTTGCAGCAATTGGCAAGAATCAATAAGCGTGAGAGCAGCAATTTTTTCAATCGGTTTTAGGAGAACACACCTGAAAACCTTAAATGGTGTGTTGTGGTGAAGATTTTGTCCTATACTGCAATCAGATGGCGATGCAGAAGATGGCGTTCCTGTCAGTATGGACATGGTTGGCGAAGAATCAAGCAAAAACCGCCTCCGAATTCCAAAAGCGGTCCGAGGTCCTAATTAAATTCCGTGCATGCTCGCAAGGAGCAGTGCGCACGTTTTATCTTTCGGCAACTGTCAGATTTTCGACATGCCAACCATAGCGATCACATTGCCGTTCGGTCAATCTGGTAATGTCGTTCTGTTTTGTCAATTCCGTTACAATTAAGAATGCAACGTCGTCTTGTCACCTTCTTTTCGTGGTAAAGAGTTTTAGTCCTTCCGTGGAACATAAACTGGCCAGAAGGCTGAGACAGCAATGGGATCTTTTTTTTCTGTCGATATGTAGACGACATTTTCAAGTTTTTATTTTATGGATTCTGTTTCAAACACACCAGAACCGTATCTCCACAATCCTGTTTAGAGTAGGCACGAAGTTCACGTAGCAGCAGTAGTCCCCGATGGGAGCGGCTACCGGATGGAATCGCATTATGAATTCAATTCGTTACAGATCGATCCACTGGTCTGGTATTGATTGGGTATGCCAACAAGACAAGGGCGCAAAAAAGTGGTCCCGAACCATTCCAAGCGACGAGCAAGAATGATGAACCGTTTTTGGTCGTAACTTGACAGCAATAAGCGATGATGAGCGACGTCTTCTTGTGCCTGTACCAACACATCACCGCCATCCGGCAGAATTGTGGAGACGTGGTGAATTTATATGGCCTATTAAAGCATGTGTGGTATATCTCTTAGGCGTCTCTAGTTGGAGTTTGGTGTGGAATATATTATGCTTGTTTCTTTAAAAGGTTTTTTGTGCCATTTCCAACCCCGGAGAACGAACATCGATCGCACACCTATGCGCTTAATTGCGGTGGAAATGTTCGCAGAATACGGAATGATGTCTTGCTATTCTAGTTCCTGAGGTGTGTGTAATATAAGTCAGACACTTACTAGCGAATCTTTTTCCAACCTCTAGCCATCAAGATCTTGAAGAGGACCTCTCTACGAGGAAGAAATAACTCAACGAACAATGACACCATGGGTTTGGTGCCTTCCGGGGATGTGTCATAATTCAACGCTCATTATTACTATTTATCTCCGCACGAAGGAAACAACAAAAAACCCTTTTATTCTTCCATTGCTTACTGTTATATTGGAGCAGCAGAAAAAAAGGTGATATCATCTCGGGAAAGTGTGTACAGGAAAGCGTCGTCGTCCCTCACACTTGTACACACCCTCTCTCTCCATATCCCGGAGGCGGTTAAGCACGATCGATCCCTCTGATTGAGCCATTGCGAAGCAAAGCGTTTCAGGCTGCTGCTAGTGGGACAGCACCAGCACAACACACAACCACTGGAAGGCGTTTGTACAAATAACCGTAAATTCTTACTCTATCGCATAGCCGCCGTACCACAGCAATCGGGGGACACATTCTATGTCCGGGGATTATCGTAACAAATGTGTCAGTTTAGGTACAATGCTACGGCACAATTCGACCGCATTAAAACGTTCCCGAACATTAACTTGGCGTAGTCGGCTGTAGTTGGGGCATAAGAAAAAAGAGATATCCATTTCCAATGCATCACCACAAAAACCCCGCAATGGGAAAGCAGACGGATCTCTATGCCTGGGCGGATAGACAACTTGTCGACAGTCGTGTCAATTTCCCGGAGGTTCTCGCTAGACTACACGCTCTGCATCCCACATTTCTCCAAAAACCGACGATCCCGGAGGGCTATTATAACCTCAAAAATATGGCTCCCCAAAAATTACGTGCAAAGAAGAAAAGAGTTAGCATTTTGTTTACTCTAGCCAATATCCGGTCGGTTCTGAGGGACGCCTGTTCGGTGGGGATGGACCGTATGTCATAACCGTTTATTGTACTCGCGATGGTTGGTTGGACTGGTCGATTATCGTGCCGTCGATGTGCCACCGGTTTCCGAAGCCAGAGGCCATTTCCAAGATACACGGAACAGTTAAAAAGGAAGAATTGAACATTCGTACATATCTCTCGTGTATATCCCCAGACATTTTATGGATCCGAACCCAAAAATTGCCACCGGCAAACCGTTCTCCATTAACGGCGATGATGTATTGCAATCGCTTTGTGTTGGATCTTCTGCTCGCAGACAGTAAAAAACACACACCGTGAGTTAATAAAACCGTGCTAGAATGTGCTGCTAGAGCAGCGGAATTCTGGTGGAACGCCAAGCCCGATTGGATATGCGGAGCCCGATAGAGTTATTGAGTGAAACGCTAATAACTACCAGTGGGTGAGAAATCTACTACTGTTGCATCATTTTAACTATTGTTTGCTCAAGTGGTTTATGGGGAGGTTCGATCATTTTCACACCATATTATATACGTAACGTGCGTGCATCATATCGCCGCTGCAGTACCGGAGATTGTTAGTTTAGGCCTCCAAGAGAGTTGTGCTGCAACCATCCGCTTTGGTTCGGTTTTGTTGGACAAATAGACGAGCTCTCGGGTGAGGCGGGGGCATCATTCATACAGCATCCGAGATCTCTGGTAGATATATAACCCGCATTAGCTCCATGCAGGCGAGGTGATCGAACCTCCTACTGCATATTGGAACCAGCGACTCCATATCGAAGAATTTTCCCGCCGCACGGCGTACAATACGTGGTCCAAGTAAATTAAACCTCCGAGACGTGGAAGTATGTTTGTCCAGTTTTCCCGTACGTTCCTCCTTTCTGCGCATCGTACCCCGGGACCGGGCCAGCAAGATCATCTCCGCGCAAGTCGAAGAATTTGTTGAACGTTTCGAATGACTTCCGAATATTTGGACACACGGGATGCTTTTAATGTTGTTAATGTTTTCTTAACGGTTCGATGCGCGCATAGCTGAACCGGGAACACTGACATTCTCACGTTACTCGAGACTTCGCCCCGGAGTCATGATTGTCTCCCCAAGCGGCAGACAGATGATACACAGCACCACGTGTTTGAGCTTAAGCCTTTGAGTGTGCTGAACTTCCGAAGTTCCGACAGGAATTTTCTGGTGTTTTCCTTTAAGAATAGAACATCATTTTGTACGTGTAAAGAAAATGCATTAACTTTGTGCGTGTTTTGGGCCCAATATATGACGCCCGGTCCAGTTTGTTTGAATAATATCGTCATTTAATAAACGGTTCTGTGTTCTGGGTTGTTGGAGAAATTCGATTATGGAGATGTGCTGAATTTTCAAGTAGCTATCGTGGTGTGGATAAAATATTGGAACATTTAAATGTGCCCAACCCCATAACGCGCAACGCACGTCCGGAAAAAGGATCTCTGTTTGCTATTGTCTTCCTGCGAGCAAAAAAGGGATCGTGGAAAATAAAAACAATCCCCGAATGCCATTATCCTCCGCGCTTCGGGGAGGACTTTTGGCCTCTTGCTAGCTTCCCAATCCCATAGAATCGTGGGGCTTAGACCCCCGAGAAATCTCTCTGCGCCGTAAATCATCACCGTGGCCACAACACACCGGTACCGAAAGCGAGGAATAATTCTCGCTCCTTGGTAAACGTTGGTGACCTTTTCCCAGTTTTTTTTTACAGTGTTGGCCTCTCAGGTTTTACCGCCAAACCGAGTCGTTGTTACTCCAGTTTTTGTTGTTGTTACTGTTGTGGCTTTTCTTGCCTCATCCTCATCCATCGGATGAATGGTTTAGCCGGGCAGGACCGGTTTTGTATTCGGTTGATCTATGCGTTTTATGACTACTCCGAATATGGTACACATCGTCGGATTCTTCCTTCCCGAGATCCGAGAACTTGGCATTCCTTTACCATTCAACTCGGCTTTCGTTTTCATCGCAAACTTGCCTATTGCCGTTTGCGTGTGTGCGAAGCGAAGCAACAGAAAAGAGACGAGACAGGTTCGTGGGTTCCTGGGGTGAGAGCATCCCGATGATCGCTGCGCGCCTTAAACTGCCGAGCCAGCACGGAAGAGCATAAAAATTTAATAACAAAGTCATAAATTAAAATTTTATTGCTTTTAATTGTTTTCTGTTTGCGTATGTGCGCCCGAGGTCTGCTGTGTTAGGACGTTCCGAAAACTGAGAAAAAAGCACAACAAGAAAGCAGGCGATTCTAAGGCGAACAGGAAGGAAAATCGAAATGGAAGAAAAACTACTCCCTGCGTGTGATGCCTGTAGGTGCGCCACTGTCCACGATCGGGAAATAGTTGTTACGTTTTATGGGCATTTGTTTTTCGGCAGCCTGCCGTGAAGGAATCGGTACGCGTTTATTATTGTACTGTTGCATTCTTCGAATGTACTATCGTGCATTTTTTCCCTCACTGTAACTGTGGACTGTTAAGTAAACATTGACACAGAGTGTGATCATGACAGCCGAGTCGGGCAGAGCATCCAGACTGTGCATATTCGGTTCGGTTTTATATTTTTATGTTGGTTTTTCATTGTTTTGCGCTTCATTGCGTTGAAAGCGATCCCTGTTTGTTGTCAATTTTATTCCTTTTCTGTATCGATTTGTTTCCAAAAGCAACCTTTAATGGAGTTTGATTATTTTATTGCATTTGTTGCAGCTCATTTGTGGATGTAATAAAGTTGATTGTGCATAACGATCGTACAATTTATGGCATCAGTGACGATCCTTTCAAATTGTTTGATGTATGAGTACCTTCATGATTAAATATGCTATAAATTATCATTTAATATTATATCAATTTGTAGTATTTCCCTTTTTCCTTTATCAAAGCTTCTACCGTGAAAATCCTCAAATGCATTTTCCTGTGGCAAAGTGTCAAACACAAGTTACATCAGTCTCTCCTGGACATTTATCGCACCGGTTTGTATCACCGAGCCATTGTAAAACTGCTTTGAAGGCAGTCCAGGAAAAACTTACATCATTAATCATCGTAACCGAATTAAAATTTCGGCGTCGGCCCTGTTTTCAGCTGCTCTCCGGGAGGCTCATCAAGTAAAGGGTTTCCTGCCCAAAATTTGCCCGACCGCGCACCACTACCAGGACACATTGAATGTCACCGTGTGGAAATTTGTGTTCCCCGGCGACACGATCGTCACAGTGCTCGAAAAGTTTTCCCAATGCTCTCGGTGGTCGGTGGAAATTTTATAATTAGACTCTACTAGTGAGTGATACCTCGCGCCCGGTTGCAGGAAAGGAGATTTTCGTAGGCTTTTTCGCCCTTCGCCGTTTTTCCAATGTTCAAACTATGTCCTTAGGGAAACGGAAAAACCGGGGAACAAGTTACGCGACATTCAAATTCAGTTTAATATCCACTTTCCGTATCCGTGAGTGATGAATTTAATTACAAGGAAACTGTATAGATTTTCGATCTAACGTTTCGAAATGATACGCTTTTAAAAAGTTACTCCTTGACAGGTTGGGTAGAAATTGGAGAATGTTCTATGTACGGTCCCTTCTTTTCATCAAGGAAGGAAATTCTATTAAAGCTGAAATTCCACGCATTGTGTGGTGAAATTGTACAATCAAGAAATGAATTCTTCTCCTTTTGGCTCTAGAAACGAGGTTCTAGAAGACCTGTGTCGATCCCGTATCACACAGGATGTTTCGTCGCTTTGTCGCTAGACACTATCAATGCATCCTTGACAGCTCGCATCAATTTCTTCGCTGCTGCTATTTGCCTTTCGACGGTAGCTTTCGACGATAAAAATGTGCTAGATGCACTTGGGCGCTCCCTAAGAAGTCAGTGTACGATGCCTTGAGCGGTGTGTATTCCTTCGTGATGCGATGATAGGAACACCAGACGTGCCTAGGCACCGAGGACATGAAACACATTCGTCCCCTGCAGGCGAAACAGCAAATTTCTAAACAGTGTAAGGCACCGCTCGCTGCCAAACATCGCCGCCAAGGAAATGAGTGAAAACCAAATTGAACCAACCGGAAGATCAAAAT
The DNA here is from genome assembly GCA_002091835.1 of Anopheles maculatus. Lineage (NCBI taxonomy): Eukaryota > Metazoa > Arthropoda > Insecta > Diptera > Culicidae > Anopheles > Anopheles maculatus. Next base: position 62,556 of record KZ062238.1, read on the forward strand.
CGCTTTACATCACACAGCCGCTACTCACATTCGCGTCATACCAGTAGCTCGCGTTCGTTGAAAGCGGTTGGACACGCTGTGTGTGAAGGGAAAACGGCAAGAATATTGTTGATTCAATTATTCGCTATTTTCCTCCAATTTCCTACTTGGTGCCTCTTGTTCGCGCCCAATCTATAGCTAGCTCGGCTAGATGAAAGACGTTTTGTTCCCTCAGCCTTCAGGGACAGGAAGTAGCGCCACCAAACTGATTGAAAATGATTCGTGCACGTCGCGAAGGATGAAACCACCGACTCTTCCGGTAGGTTGGATTTTTTTTTTGTATTCTTGCCTTCGTATTCCATTTTTCCGTTCCGGATGTGACGCAGTTGGTACGGAATTCAATTGTAGTCAGGCATCTTGAGGGAAACGCTTGCTTTGCTGCTGGAGATCACTGTGCACTAGACACATCCCAGGCAAATGCAATGCAAATAGTGCAAAATTTCATCACATCTGCACTATAAACTCTACCTCCTATCCCGGTAGACTTGTACTACGGGTGATACTAAAAAACGAAGACGACAGGAAACATGATTTCTGATTCCCCTATCGTCACTGACTAAGTGTCTATTCCCCTAAGCGTGAGAGGCGATATCAACCATAGCACCTAACAGAGGCGTAGCTAACGCAATTTGTGGATCCCTTAGCTTAGTTACCAGGTGTCATGTTGAGAGAGAGAGAAAAAGCTTTTACTGTCATTAATTTATTTAAAATTTTCCAACAACATTGCTTCGTTTCAACATACTGAACGTGTCATTCCCTTCTGAAGAATTGAAAAGGTTGATTCTTGATGTCAAGTAAAGAATAATAGAGCTAGAAATGGGGGCGGGGAACATTTTTGCAACTAGGTGGCAGCTCTAGAAATTGAAGTTTTAAAGGCATCGCTTCCGAACGGCCACTTGGGATCTTGTTATCGAACCTCTTTTGGACTTTTTCAAAACTTGCTTAAAGTGTAGAGGATAAGTCTTGGAATGGAAAAAGAAGAAAAAGATAAAAAAGCAATGTTTAAGTTTATGAGAACTGTTATAAAAACACTTGACTCACGTCTCGAACGAAAAAAATGATGCAGAACCCCAAAACAAGCACATTTTGTATAAGACTACATCAAACGAAGAGAAACCCCAACTGTCTGCTATTATAAGAAAAAGCCTATGACAATATTTTTGTCCATGATCATGATACGACGTGGGGACAGAGCAAGAATACTCCCGAGGGAGATTTAGCTAAAGTGTTGATATGGGTTGCGGTAATGTGTGTGAAGGATGAGCACGATTGGCAATTTTCATGTGAGAAAATAACACAGTTTTTTCTATCTACGGGACGAAAGTGACATTTTTTCACTCTCCATCACTACCCCAGTGGCCAATTCCCGGTGGGAAAATTCGACCAAACACGCGCCACGCGCACACACGCCATTGCGTCATCGCAACACACAGTGGCCAGAAAGGATTGAGCATGTTTTGCCTGCTTCTGCACCGTTCGTTTCACACACTGACTAATAGTTAAATCATCCCACACACCTAATTGGGACGAACAGCTTTCAGAAATCACTCTCGCCAGTCTGGGACGGACAGTTGGAGAAGGCAATTCGATACACAACCGTTGACACCCCAGAGACGATTAGCACAACGTCATTAGTATCCGTGGGACGCGGAAAAAGTGGGTTAAACATTTTGATCAGACTAATTTTCCGTTGCAAAGAAAGAAAAACAGTCATCACTCATGATGACGGTGTGTGCTGTATGGAGCTGTTAGATCTCTTATGTTTTTCACTCGTGTTTCGAATTCGAATTTTGTTGTATTATAAGTTTCGGTATGAAAAAGTGTATCTGTTTCATGTTCTGTACCTTACAGAACACATATTTTCCTGCTTACATTTAACAGATTGCTTTAAAACAAGTAAATTAATTGCCTTCTTTTTTTTCCTCTCATTTTAGGTATGTATCGACAACTGGTTTAATGAAGCCTCTCAACATTCGCTCAATGACACGACAACTGTATACACGCCACTACAAATACTTCGATGCTGCTGCGCTGGTGCCTGTTTTTATTATCCGGCACACACAATCTGACCATACTTAACTCAATCAAGTTGCAGCGCCGATCAGATTAATGCGATGAAAAACTGCTAAAACCTCAATTGCAGCAGCTTCCCATGCTAGCGACGCTTTTCTCCGCCGTCGGGCGGTAAACAATTCATTAACATAATCACGTCCTCTATAAAGCATTTCCCTATCGGGGTATAGCATTCTGCAACCGGCATACCATCAGTGTGTTGCGGTGCGTTATTATTAGAGAGAAAAATAAATTTATAACCACCGAGCCAACCCCGAACCAGATCCCCCGCCTAGCCGATTGGGATTATATCGATCGAGTTTGTTTTGTTGTACACTACACTACCGACCAGCCCCGGGGATGGTCAAGCATCGTTTGGAGTTAATTAGTCGTTTGCAAATGTGAAGATTGCTGCATTCGAACACCGCGTGTTGCGATAATGCAATTTGTGGTGTGATGGCGTACAAAAACAAAATACAGTCACCCATACTGGCGCCGATACAATAAAAAAAACACTGACGGGCAGAAAACTTAACCGGAGTCTGGTTCGGTTTGAGTTTTTCACTCTTGCATATGGCACCCATTGAGATCGAGTTTTTAACGTTCCGTTTTCCCGTGCTGAACAAGTGCGCGGCTGTGTCGACCCGGCAGCCGGTCGCTTGTTTTTATTGAAGCACGGTCCCACGGAATACCCCCGGTTAATGGAAGTTGAAACGAGTGCGTAAACACTCGACACAGGAGAGAGCGAGAGAGAAACAGGGACAGATCGACCACTCGAAGTTGAACTGAATTTCCATTTTTATACTAACCGAGAGGAAAACAGGTTCAACGCAGCAAGCAAGTTCCAGGAGTCCCTCCGGGTACTTCACACTTGTCTCTTGCTGGGTCGATGTGTGTGTGTGTGTGGGTGTACGCGAACACTCAAGTGTTGTCCACAAGATGTGGACCTTCCCAAAACCCTATCCCCCATGGCAGAACGCTAAAACTGCTGCCCGTTATTTGTTTGTCACTTCCTGCGCGTCCGGGGAGCACACAGGAAAAGCTCAATAAAACCCGACTTCTGGTGCGCACATTCTCGGAACAGCCTCCAACGGGAAGGAGAAATGATTGAACCTGACTAATAAAAACGTGGATGGGAGCGGGAAGTTGTTTTGTCGCGAAGAATTCCGCATAAACACATGATATGCTCCACCAACGCTCCCGATAACTTCCTAGACCATACACAAGCTGGGAGTCGATGATATGCAGTTTGTTGTGTTTGCGCGTGCAAAACATCGCTCCTATATATATGCCCGTGTGCATTGTTTCCGCATCTGCTGCAGCAGTTCGTTCAATATGTGCAAGTAACACGATGCTACAATTTTTATTGCACGATCACATATTTATTCTACTGAGGCTGAAGTTTTCTGTGTTATCTTTTTTTATCGCTCTCTTTCTCTCTCACGGTTGTGATGTTCGCGAACGCTTCAAGAGTACCAGGGTACGGGTGTAGAACGTCAGGAACGAAAACCTGACCTAGGAAGTCAGCAAATCTGTACATCTGTACGGTGCAATCCGGGGATCTATACAGTATTGTTGCATCCCTCGACCTAACTTGGGGAATGGGTGAATATGTTCCGGACAAACTCGGTCGGTGTTTTCACACTTTTTCCCCGTTGGCTGGACTGGTTTCGGTCTCTAGAATGGAAGAAAAGAGTGCATCAATTCCATATGTGTTGTGTTGGTTTTGCACCGTAGCACGGGATGCACGAGATGAGGCCTCGGCGAGAATGTGCAGCCGGCAGTATCGGTTGTCGGACGGTATTGGTATCCCGGGTGTAGATTACCTTTCGGATCTCTGTCAACACCACACCTGAGCACGTCCGTTTGGCACGTTAGGCGTGCGGAGGCTTTGCCAGGTCTTTTGCCGGCCGTTGTTGTGATGTTTAACGATTCGTGGTGGAAAACGCACGAAAACTCAACACTTCTGTTTCCTTTCGCTCGACGTCGGTTGCAACCTTCCAGCGCATGGCAAAGTTTAGAGACGAGTTTAGGCTTCAGGAATGTGGTTCTATAGTTCAAGAGCTTTGCTGTTTCCTATCGATCAAATGGAATGCTAAGTAATGCTCTTCAGAACTCTTTTTTTATGAGTACCGCAAATCACTCCAATGTCTAAGTGGTAGAACTAACCTCAAATGTGCAAAACATTTGTAATGGCGTATGGGAGACAACTGATTTGAGCTCTTACGATCTTGTTTATGAAATGTTTTATTGGGGTTTTCTTGCTGCATAACGGAATTAAATGCATTACGATGATGGTAAATGAAGAAATTTCGCTCTTCATCGCCCGTTATACAAAGTCCATTAAGCGTTAATTCGGTTACCGTAGAAGGACTTTAATTGCATTGACCGTCGTACCAAAACAAAGCGAGACAATAAAGCAAGCAGCAAGCGGACATATGCATGATGATGGTGGCGAGTTTTAAAAATGCCAGCCAATGTAATGTTATTATTGCAAAGATGTTCATGAAATGAAGCAAATGCAAAACATTTCAACAACCACCGTACCATCACCGGGTGGCCGTATCGTCCGTTTAATGTTTTTCTGATACATTCTCCAAAGGTGTGTCTCCGGGCCAAGCCCTCGACCGGGTGTGTATGCCCTTAAAATCGGGCTCGTCCTCTTCACGATGCTCGCAACAAAAAAAAAAGGGGAGACCATGCCATCGTGAAAAACGGTAGTTTGTCCGATCGTTTGTACGCTCGTAAAATTTGACCACCAGCGCCAATTTTATTTCGCTTTCCGAATCTTCTTTCGCACGATGAGATCTTACGGGTACGCCCCACTGATTGTTCTCGTCGCTCATTCTTTCAGTCGTTGTTTTTTTTTCGCTTCGAGGAGGGCAAAGGTTCGATCGTTACGTTCCTTTGGCATATTCTTCCTTCCGGCAGAATGGTTCGTTCGCCTGTCTTCAAGTTCGCTCGCCGTGTGTAATTAGCTGGTGATTATTTTGTGTGTTTTACAAAACACACACACAGGCGGGCAGCAGCGCTCAATAAACGAGCCGGGAAATTGATGATCTGGGCAGTCGGCGAGCCGCACCCCGTGGAAAGTGGCAGGCAACTTGCTGGGGTACGAATGCTTGCATGGACTGGAAGGACTATTTTTTGTGCCGGTTCACAAATTCCACGTGGCCACTATCATCGTCCTTTGAAAAGAAGGGAAATTAGTAGGATCAAATTAAAAACCACCGGCACGGCTTTGAATGCTTTTACAGGGTTTACCAAGCTAAAAAAACAAGCGCTCAACACTGCACCAATACTGTCTATAAGAAGAAATCAATGGTCGCTTTCGCCAGCTTTTATGATACAGCTGAGACTTTCTGATTATTTTGTAAGAATTCTAAATAAAACTTATCCAAACAGTACGCGATGTTTGTTCAAGCAAACATGGCACAATTGTTTAATTAAAGTGGACAGTGTAACAAGCATAGTGTGATTCGATGTGTTCTTGAATCCTGCAATATGTTAGACACCCGAATTCTTGCTATATGACTTGAGGTTAAACCTGTATTTACGTTTGATGCATGCCAACCATCGAGTAGAGATGGAAATGGTTTGCTTTCCTATCATAATTTAACAAATACTTTTCGATACTCCGTAGCCAAATATAAATGGAGATAATATTTGGAAGCTTTTGTACACAAATTCTTCCACAGCATAACAGCAAGCGCTGTTGTGTTTCTTTTATTTCTGCTATTTTGCCCAAAATCATTTCACCTTTAGCAAATAATAGATAGACGAAATGTGCGCACCCACCCAATTCATGGAAATGTGCCTCAAAAAAGGGATCCTACAAAAAAATTGTACTATGCGTTACAAAACATACTTCAATAGTGTTGTTGCCTTCCGAGTGGAATGATTTTGGGCGAGCTCCTTTTATGCTCTCCAGCCCCAATGCTGCAATGCTTTCAGCGGCAATGGATTACCCGAACGCGTGTGCACCAAAACAACAACGCCACTACCAAACTGCAACCTTTTTGTGTAGCTGCTACCTACCACCGTACGTGTATACTAAGCTTGGCGCATAAATTTTTCGCATCTGCAAATGGGTTTTTTCGCTGTCGGCCCAGCTTCATTCAAAGGGCCATCATTTCACACAAAAATATTCGCCATCGATAATAGCAACTGCTGGGCTGTGGGAGAACCATTTCGTTTGGCCATATTTTTTGTTGCTTGGTGGTTCACTTTCGCTTCTTGCTCTGCTGCCCTCCAGCAAAACCCATTTCCCTTGAATGATGCTACCGTTCGAGTTGTTAATCGAGATTGCAGATGATTAGTGTTGGGTGTCGGGTGCCAAATTGCCAAACCGGCCTTCTCCTCCTTGGTGGGTGTATCGATGCCGGGCGACAACAAATGTTGCTGAAAAATAGGCCTGCTGCTAGGTTTTTTTTGTAGTAGAATTGGCAGCCCTCTTTTCCGGTTGGCATTATGTGTATATCGTGTCGATCGTGTACGTTCTGCTACTTCCCGGTACTGTCGAACGCATGAACTAGTTTCAAAGTCCTTTTGCACCAGGGCTCAGCCACCAGGCAACGAGACATTCGGCAAATGGCTAGCTGTGCTCTGTGCCCTTCAGACCTCAATTGTGCGTACACAGGCCTGCTTCGGTTCCTTACTTCGGCAGCTACTGCTGTCCGCCTGTTTTTTGTGTGCGCGTCCCCAGGATGATGCGATTGCTGGAAAGGCGCCTCAGGCGCCGGTCAACTAGAAAGGCGCCTTGCAATCATTCCATGGGACGAGGACGAACCGAACTCACTCGGTGTTGTTAACGCGCGCGCCGGACTGTCGTCGTCGGTCGTAACCATTTATCTTTCTCCTTGTAGCCATTTTTTTTTTTGGGAAGCGGATGTTTGGTTTCGCTTTTTTTGCTGTACTGCACCAAAAATGTCTCTTTTACTCTACCTTGTTACAGTGGAACGGTTTAGTTTCGCAGGTTCGCGATTCAGAGTCTATGGTATGCTTTGGGAAAACATTTCGCAGCAGACCACGGATTTGGGCTAAATCGATTCACCTCAGCTTGTGTCAGACTACAAGTCGATAGATTTGCGTATGTTGCCGCAGGTCATCGATGATGGACATGGTGAAGCCTTTCGCTATTTCAATCTCGTCTCGATCAGTGCCGATTTTCTGAAAGATTTGAGATAAGGTTTTTTTTGCCGATGACAGGAAGTCATCTGCTTGTGATTCCTAAAAGAATGCCAGTCTTTAGACTGTTTTAAACATCAAAAACATCTTCTGGAGCACTCAGACATCGATTCTTGGAATTAGTTTACCAAAGTTTGTTACTTGCGTTGCGAACATAAAACAAATTATCGTATTATAGAAGAATTAGAAAATTAGACTCAATCAGATTGCTTAAAGTAAGCGATCAATGCCCCCAAAAACTGACAAATGACAAAGTGACAATGTTTCATTGGCTTGAATTCCTTCCATCAATGGTGTTGCGTTTATTTTTGGGGACACCATCTGACATTCTCTCTCCCAGACACTCAACTACCCAGATGCCTTTCAACTGCAAGCCAACTCCCGACAGAAGACCTTTCCCGCCGTGGAAAAGCGAAGCCGGCAAGATCCCGTTGTAACCCATTTCGTCAACTTCGAAAGTGTGTGTCGGCATTCAAACACACACACGCAGGGAGGACTTCATCAAAAAACAGGGCACAAGAAAAGTGCATCGAAGTGATAAATCCATCAACACCCAAACCATTAGTGGCAATAATCTCGCCTCCAAGAACAGCTAGCGAGGCTGTTCGAGTGAGAGAGTGATCGTGAGTGATGATGGATTTCCTTCCGAGTGTGTGTGTTTATAAGTTTGATGGTGGAATTTTCAAACTACAAGCCAGCTCTAACCTAAAATTTGTTGCCACACTGCAGTTGGTATTTGTTTGTTGTCGCCCGTGTCGCGGCTGCCTGGTGCAACACACTTCAGGCTTCAATGTCTGGTTGCCACTCTACGTTTTCTTATCGCAACACTTCTTGCACCCCAGAGAGACACTCACACACCATCCAAAGGGCTCAGGGATGAATTCTGCTTGGTGCTAAAAACTGGTAGGGCTTCGGGGCTTTTTTTGTTGAAGTACACTTTCGTACACCGAAAACTGGGAAAGCATGTTACGCGACTGAAGTACCGAGCCCGGGACAAGTCCCGACGCCTAGAGCCGGGTTTGCCTAGATCGTTTTCGGGTGTTGTGGACCGAGATGGTGACATTCCGTTAATCTTGGGCGATAACAGATAGACTACTTGGCAGAAACCTACCATGATCTTAAAAGTATTGAAAATTGAAAAAAAAGACCGTAAACCTAACCTCGTTTCTCGAAGCACTTGGAGAGTCTTGGAGCATTCCTTTGCTTGGGGTGGGCGAGTTGGCGTCACAGCAAGAAAAACGACACCACAGTCTCTCAACCCGACCGACCCTCGGAACGTCTGTTGTTGGGAGAGGGATGCTTTTTTTTGCTGTTGTACCACCCCGAAATGGAAATGTCTTGTTTCGAAAGGGCTTATCGAGAAAGGGAGGCCTACTCGGAAGAGTACGGAGTTGTAGGTATTCCCGACTCCTATTTCCCACCTTCGATTCCGGAGGAAACTTTTTCCATTTTCGAAGGCAGGTTAGGGGGAAAACTTTGCGCTTATCGCACCTTAGACACACAATTTTTCCTGGCCACAAAAACAACGGTTCAGAGTCTGTATGCAAACTAGCGTTTGCTAATCCGGAACGGAGCAGAACAAGCTGGTCTCTCTGGACTATCGATGGAAATTATCGGAACTGTTGGTGTTTGCTTTCGTTCCCGCTGAGGATTACGGGAAATCCAGCGATTTTAAACCTTCAGGATGTGTATCTCCAACAGAAAGAATCGAGAGAAACAGTTCCAACCAACTTGTTCGTTGTATGGGAAGTTAATGAACACACGGGTATGCACCAGCTGGGTACTGTCGTTATCAGTTTTGGGGAAAATTAATATAACGACCGGAAATAAACGCCTTCCTCGGTTTTACTATCCCGTTCTGGTGTAAACAGTACCAAAGGGAGAAGAAGTATGGCGCAGTACGACGACGACAAACTTTGACACTCGATGTGTGTGCTAAGGAGCAGAGAACTTTTCCACTTTGGTGCATATTTATTTTTCAATTTTTCCACAAAATTATTCTCACCCATTAAAACTGTCTTTGGAGAAACGGCAACGCTCATAAATACCGACAAGCCGTTTTCCCTGTTGCTCCGTTTTCCAATTTTATGGGCTTTTGAAAATTTCCCTAGCATTCGGTGTCGGTGCACAATGATGTATGTTTATGATAATTGCATTCCTG
>KZ062238.1:72004-83051 GCA_002091835.1 Anopheles maculatus
AAAACTTCAAACAACGGACGGACGGCCCTAGCAAACTTAGGCTTTCCAAATCGTTTCGTTTTCAGCCGCCCGCAACGACTCTCCGGCACAAGAATTTCCCAAACCACTTGAAACGGCGGAGAAGCCATCTGGGTATGTGCGGTCGTTCCGGGTCTTACCACTTAAAGGAATAGCGCCACCACCGCACCAGTCAGTCCGCCCTATTATTGGTGACGAAACAAATGCCACTTCCACTTGACTCTATCACCCGGCAGACTGTTATTTTTCTATTTCCCTTGGCGAGATTTCCTTTTGCGTGAATCAAATGCATTCTGAGAACCTTGGGAGCCTCCGATATTCTGGGGACCCATTTAAAAAGAATGCAATCATTCCCATCATCGCCATAACTTCCCATACGGAGTGAAACTCCCGCCATCATTATAACGTCTTCAAGCGGTCACAATTTGAAGTTGTCGTTTTGGGAGGTTTTTGGAGGTTTTTGGAGATGTGTGATGATTGCATCTGTCATACATTTCAATGAAGGCAATTGAGCGGGAAGTTTGTTTTCATCTCTTTTGCGTTTCGTTTGCTCTGCTCAAGAAAGTGTTTTGTGTCTCGCAATAATCGTCCGGTTAGTGGCTTGTGTTGTTCCACCAATTCTTACCAGCTAAATGATGGATGAGAATAAAGATTGTCTCAATTGCTTTTTCCCACCTCTGGTATGGTTTGGTTTGGCGCTCTATTTATAGATGGCCACTTCAGGGTGAGTTCCATGCTTTCATGTCCGGTGTTTTCTTCAATCATGTGAGACAGCCAATTACTTGACGTCGGGAGATTGAGAATTATAGTCGGAGGAAACATTCAATAACACATAAAGAAATTGTTCAAATTTACCCCGATTACTTGCCAGGAAATGGCTTCAAGATTAAGTGGTTAAGACAAGTGTCAAAATTAATAGTGAGCATCCCCTACTGTCATCGCAGTTTCACGTGATTCCAGTAGAGGGCGCACCGGATGCTAGCATGTAAATAAACACAGTTTCTACTCATGTAGCAATACAATTAATAGCTGAACACGTTCTTCTGCTCGTGATGACCGAATTTAAAATAATAACACACTTTTCTGCTCTTCATGATGTAGTGTCCGCAAAAAAAACAGAACTGTTTCATTGTTACAAATTTGCTTGATTGTCTGCAAATGTTCGTAGGCACGTTTTGTGCCCCTGCAAGTTCTATTAGTCCCGCGTCCATGTTCAAGGCATGAACTAAGTTTATCCAGCGTAATGTCCCTTTTCTGAATCGTAAATCAAGGGCAGAGAGCCTGGACGACACTCTATACTACCTCTTACTACCCAGTGACTACTTTTTGTTTCATTCTTAGTGCAAATAAAAATGTACTTTTTTGTATAAAAAAGCAAACTTCCAGTAGAGAAAGTTATGGACGCGTCTTGCGTTGCAGCGAACGTGCAGCAAAAGTGTCATTCCGTATAATTAGGACGTGCTGACAGGCACAGAAGCAGCAGTAGAAGAAGCACCGGCAGAAAAAAACTGGTCGAGTTCTCTACGGTTCTGTTCACTCGGTTCTCCAATCAGGTACCATTCGTTTGCTGCTGCACTGCCACAGAAGTTATGGTCAGTTGCGATAAAATAGCAAAGTTATAACCATACCCGCTCATCTTCATCAAGCGACACACTGCCACCATCACGAACCGGTGGTGAGTGGAAAACAGTTTTTTTTCCTTCGACCAAGATGTTGCAAGAGAACATCAGTGCCATCGGTCTTTCCTCGAAGGATGCGACAATGAACACACAAAAAAATGTAGAAGCGAAATGTGCAACCTATCCTACAGTTGCATCTCGTTTTCCGAACAGCGTCGGAAGAAGTACGCGAGAAGAAATAAGAATTTTAAATGAACGTAAAAACTTTCCACCCTGATTACGGTGTCTGCCGATGAGCGGAAGAGATGGAACATTATCCGTGTATACGCCGCGCCGAGAGATGCTTACAAAATTAAGAAAAATTCTGAGCCTCCTCTCCAATGTCTATGTCCAAGGCATCGTCGCCATATCAACTACCATATCGTACCGATGCGCGAAGACCCGTCGTGGATGTTGGAAGGACTAAATGATGCCGCATTCGCACGATTTCGCTTACACACCAAGTTGTCTTGCGAAACGACGATGTCTTTGCTTAACGAGCGCGGACAGTGGTCTTTCTCGCAATCCCGTACGACAAGGTACACGAAATTAACGGAAAGACAATCGATGCAAATCAGCAACCAAGAAGGAGGAACAAACGAAACACAAAGTGTGTGTGTGTATGAGTGCCGGTCCTGGCTTCTCTTTTCCTTGGTGTACTGGTTAATGGTGTGATGATGGTGTCGCACTACCTATCAGTCCCAGACAATCAGGCATGTTCCTTGCGATGACCACGGTGTCGCTGTTTTTGGGGTTTACATCGCTCTTTACCATATTATCTTTCCTTCTTGGTGGATAAAGCGTAGAATCGCTCATCCGTTGTGCTTTTGATGGACATAGTTTCTCGTGTCTAATTTACCAAGATTTTAATTTGCAAAATGTTGGACACCAAGTGATTTAATGTCTTGGTCGATAGCAATTGGATTATTGGATAAAGATTGCAGTCTCAAGTCTGAAATGTTTTACCCAACACCGTAAGGGATGTATGTTTTGGTTCTACTTTTCTCTCTTCTTTCGTGGTGACAACATCAAGAAATTGCAGGGACTTCTCCGCACAACACGCATCCTCCCGGGACGCGACACGCACACGACACCACAAAAACAACAGGAGGCAACAAGGCACAGTTCGTGAACATTAATATCCCAACATAGGCCCTTCTACATCCGGCATTGTATTGTCTCGCACGAAACACAAAACAACAGTGAAAAAAAAGGCCCCCCCCAAATGACCTTCTCCGCGTGTCTTGTGTTTGCGGTGAGGTGTTTTGTGGACACAACTGTGGAAACTGCGTTGTCCGGCAAATACAAGCGAATCGTGCACCGATCGATTCGATCTTAGTCTTTGCAGGAAGGCAACATGGGATGTCTTCCTGCAGTGTGTCCTTCGCGGAATCGGGAAGCAGAGAGCCCATACTTTAAATCGATAAGGCACACACTACACAGTCATCGGTGGGTCAGCAAACAATTGACATTTCGGTTGACCCTGTTCCCCGGCGGACAACCGTTTGTAGCTTTTTTAAAGGTTTCGCTTCTTCCCAAGTGAGGACTCCAGTTGCCGACAAGGAAACTACTGGAATTTAGGACCTGTTATCAGCTTTTGCTGCTTTCGTTGGGTTGGAATGTCCAAAAAAATCTTCGAATCAAGTACCTCCGAACGGTTATTGCAACCCGGTACAATCGACAATTGATTCTTGAAGAGACAGAAACTGCATGTAGACTTTTGCGAACCCTGAGTAGCAGGGATATGGATGGATATCGGGGACGATGGAATCGACACTATGGGATCAAATTGTATCAGCAATCCATTAGTTAAGGGATTGCCGGTGTGCATCTATCGACAGGGATGCATTAAAGGGATGAACATGTCAAAACATAGCTCCCGAGACGAACAAACACAGACGGACGGCAAGAAAAGGATTCATCAACGGTAACTCTATCCTTGTATCAGATACCGATATGCACGGTCGACAGCTCAAGTCACTAGGACATGCGACATGTGTTGTAGCGAGTATTGAAGTGGTTCTCGGAATGAATGATTTCTCTTTCTCTCGCTCTCCCGCATCGTGGGTGTATCGGTGTAGGCAATGGATAGGGTGAAACTCGAAACTATACGACGAGCAATCATGGTGGCTCCAACAATGAACGAGTGATTGGGTCGATCGTTCTCTCGACTCGTGTTGTTGTGACGAACAACTACGAAAGAGCACTTCCAACACTTTCTTCGAACGGTGCCCCACACAATTCCCATCAATCAAGGGTTAATGTGTTTTGGTTTGAGGTTGGTTTTGAATGTCGCCACTTAAACCATATTGTGTGTTCATGTTTGTGTGCTGGACGGCATTTATTCACTCGACTTTATTACTTCGGAACGCAGTGACACGTAGTCCAATATTAAATTTTTGTGTTTTTGTTTTCTTTCCCTTTGTTTCAGGTATGTTGTTGCAAAACTCTACTCACAACTAGACAACATGGCACAACTAGATGATGGAATGGTCAACCACAAAACTTCCCTTAGAGTTAAGGACTACAATCAGTTATCACATTATGGTAATATAAATTCACTTGGGACCATTATTCTAACCGAGCGTGCCTCGCCATTATGCATGCCGAATGAAGGATGATCTCCTAACCGACATCCTTTATCAATCACTGTGAATCCCATTTTCCTATGACAGTTACCTCATCAACAGTTTAGCAAATCGGGATTTGTTATGAAACCCATCCTTCCATTGGACATGAACTTCGAACCCGAATAACTCTATTTGTTTCAGAATTTACATATCTCGCCACTCTACTTCACACCTGAGAGACCGGGTAAGGCTACGCGCCCTTTGGTTTGCCATAAACCATGAGCTTATCTTACACCAGATATAAAGTGTCAAACACCGTCGGCGTCAAGATACTGCCCTGAGAGCATAATTGTGTGACAGAACAAAACATAGCGCACCTGGTCGAAAGGCAAGGATTCCGCTGGCAGCCGCACAGACGCCTTCAACGTGGAATGGAATCATCTGGTATTCATTATTTTGCTGTCAACGCACACACTTCCTTCTTGATTGTGTGTCTCTGTGCTGTGCTTTGTCGTGTTACACGCGTTCCTACATCCGGTGTCACTGTGTGTTCATTTACATGCATGATGTTTCCATATGCAAATGCATCTCTGCTCCTGCCCTTAACGCGTAAGAAGAGCTGCTTTTGCTGCCCGGCCGTGTAACACCTGGGTTCTTGTGCTCCGTTGCAAATCCAGAAGACGCGAACTTGGTGCAGCCATCGGCTGCTTGCTGCTCCGTGGATGCAAACGGATAAGAAAACTGAAGAGAAAGTTACCTTCCACGGTTCGATGAACGTGTGTCACCTTATTTTGTACAGAATCTTCGCTTGATGTGCGCGAGTGTGTGTGTGTTTGTTGGCTGGAAATAATCTTAACTAAACCTAACGTCCGCTTATCCTTGCTACAGCAAGTCCCGACATCGTTTTGCCTGTATGTCGCGTGGCATGGCTAAACATCGCAACAGAAAATGCCAAACAAAATAAACGCGCCCCCCCCTGTTCGCGTCGGCCAAGAGTTCTCGGGAAGCTTGGGATCTAGAAACGATAAGACTTCCGGCAGCTTCAAACCTCGCCTCGAAAACCGGTCGCGCAAATACAACCGGAACGGATTTTCATGAAGCATAAATAAAGTAAACAAAACCCAATGCAAACAAACAAACAGAGGCGCGCGCGCGCTCTCTCTCTCTCGGAAATGCCCAAAACGACTATTGCCCATGCTGTGACCGAGACACGATGTCACGCGTCAGGACGAAACTCTCGGATGTCACTGGATTCTTTGAATCCTTCAGAAAGGCAATTTGTACGCCTTAGGTTTCGACTTACACAAGGATCGGTACAAGGTCGTCAGACGATATTGGTGACGCCGCCGTCAGACCGAGGAAGGAATGATGAGGGCGTTAATGGTTGTCTTCTCTTACGCACAGCATTCGAGCTATCCAGGATGCAAATATAAACTGTTCTAAAAATGGCTTTTTTTTCGGTATGTTTTAAACATCCCAAAATTGAAAAATAAACTTCAAAGCACGCTTCATGAAAATATCCAATCCCATAAATACATCTTAAGCTCCTCCTGGATGAAGTCGTCTTACGAAGAAGGATATAAATTTTAAAACTAACAACTGCGCTCAGCTACTCCGGTTCCGCCACAGCGTATCCTTTGCATGGAGCTCGTCTGCCACGTTTTGGGCTGCCAGTGCTGCCAGCTATTGTTTTTGACTTCCGTTTTACATGCTCCAGATGGGACGGTTCACCAGAGTTCGGTTCATCGCCGAATGCGGAAATCGTTGAGATTTTTCCTTAGCTCAGGGGTAGACTTTGCCATAAATCCACTATCCAAACGCTGACAACACTGCCAGCCAACCGAACCGAAGGAACGTTAGAAAAGAAAACGATTCGCATTGTGTAGTACTGTGATGCGAGACGACGCCACCAGGTCAACCGGGATTTGCCAAAAAAGGTCGCTACGAATGGCTTCGAAAATTCCCGGTGCAAGACGTGGAAAACCGATTTTCTGGAGAATTGTTGCAGTAATTCATAAATCACTCGGCAGGCAGCCGAGCGGAAACGAATCTCCAGTACGAGCGTAACCCGTTTTCCCGCCACAACAGCAAGCGGAAAAGCATTCCGAGCGTGTTCGGATGTTCGGGGTGTGTGAGCTCCTCCTGAGACACATAATCGGATTGCTTACTGCTGTGTAAGAGCCTTTCTCGAGTTTCCTTTCCCGAACGGCTAAAGCTAAATAAAATATTAACTCAGCTTCTTGACGCTAGTGACAGGGCACAAGAACACAAAAACCTCATCTTGTGGGACGAATTAACCAATATTTGTTCTTGGCTTTTCTGTACTCACCTCCAGCACCTCCTTCGGATTGCACCGTTGTCGCCTTTGTAGCCGGAAAAAGGATAAGAAAAAGGGTACCACCAAATGCCGATTGAAGAGAAACTGAGTCGCATTAATTAGTCATTTGCTTGCCCGTAAGCCATCGCTGTCACTTTACGTCCTCTATCGTGCAGGAAGGAAGGATAAAAAAACTTTTCCCTTCTTAGTGTGGTATAGACGTGCGGAAGGAATTTCCCTGACGGCTACTTAAAAGCAGCCCGTGTGAGAAGCATAAAAAGCACAACCAGGGCACGACACTAGCACGATGCCCGGGGTAAGCTGCTCCGTGTATCAATGCATCGATGCGGAAGGTAATTCTTTATCCGCAAACTAACCTACTTCGACTGCTGGACTTGGGCCGGGGAACTTTTGGCTGGTGTTGGTCTTCGATACACATTGACACCCAAAGTACGCTGCAACAAAGGTTGGCGCTGTTTTTTTCCCTGTGTGCGACAATCTTCTCCAGTGCTTGGAACGCAATCGAACCAGAAAAGGCGATAAAAAGAAATACGACACCTACACAACACTCTCTGTGGCCAGAAGAAGGAGTAGGTCTTTGACGAAGCCGTGCCTCTGGTGGTGGAGGTGTGTTCCCTACGTACCAAAAACAGCAAACTGCTGCAGCAACGTATCACCTTTCATGGGCTGATGTGTGTATATGTGCTGTGCTGCTAGTGGGGGCAATCTCTAGACTCGGTGCTGCGTCATCGGTGTACAAGACGGGCAGGCCGAATACGTCTGGATCGAACGTCCAGATATCACGTAATACGACAACACAAGACGAGAGCCCTCTAGCCCCAAGAGCCTTCACATTAAGCCGATCATATCCCAACACCTCACTTTTTTGCGGCAGACGTAGGTCTTGCAGACGATTGTGATGCATGCAGAGCGAGAGAGAGAGAGAGAGTAGCACGATGCCCGGGGTAAGCTGCTCCGTGTATCAATGCATCGATGCGGAAGGTAATTCTTTATCCGCAAACTAACCTACTTCGACTGCTGGACTTGGGCCGGGGAACTTTTGGCTGGTGTTGGTCTTCGATACACATTGACACCCAAAGTACGCTGCAACAAAGGTTGGCGCTGTTTTTTTCCCTGTGTGCGACAATCTTCTCCAGTGCTTGGAACGCAATCGAACCAGAAAAGGCGATAAAAAGAAATACGACACCTACACAACACTCTCTGTGGCCAGGAGAAGGAGTAGATCTTTGACGAAGCCGGAGGTGTGTTCCCTACGTACCAAAAACAGCAAACTGCTGCAGCAACGTATCACCTTTCATGGGCTGATGTGTGTATATGTGCTGTGCTGCTAGTGGGGGCAATCTCTAGACTCGGTGCTGCGTCATCGGTGCACAAGACAGGCAGGCCGAATACGTCTGGATCGAACGTCCAGATATCACGTAATACGACAACACAAGACGAGAGCCCTCTAGCCCCAAGAGCCTTCACATTAAGCCGATCATATCCCAACACCTCACTTTTTTGCGGCAGACGTAGGTCTTGCAGACGATTGTGATGCATGCAGAGCGAGAGAGAGAGAGAGATGCCTGACGGTGCAACGGTCTCCACCTCCCCAGGTGTCTGGAGACGGTGACTGATTCGTACGAAATAAGATCAGCAAGAAGGAGCAGCTCAGCTACCGTGTACTCGTGCCGGTTCACAGACGACGTTCGTTCTGCTCCAAATCTCATTCCTTATTCAATATATCTCCTCCTCCCGTAGAATTTTGGGAAGGCCACGGGAGTACAACTTGGGGCATACACGAGGCCATTTCCTTGGTGCTGCCCTTTTTTGCTGCTTCCAGTTGGCGTTGGAGTGTATCGATTGAGACAGCTTTTCGTGCCTGTCCGTACCGTGCCGTCCTTAGGAGGGCCTGTTGTTGGGCCTCAGCTCTTTTTTTCTCTGCAGACCGTTCATGCTGCCAGCACGACATCTTCGTCCCCATCTTTTTAATCCGGTCCGGCCGAGACATCTTTTGGTGGTGGACTCATCGATGGGATCTCTCACACACAGCAGCAGCAGCAGCACGAACAGCAGTATAGAATTTTAATTAAGGCTCTACTTTTTGTACAACAAACTTCCCAGAGCCGTTTGGGTTCGTCCTAAGGCTTAGGAGAAGCAACTATTGACTCTATTTCAAACGCCTCGAAGAAGGAGCAGCATCACCAGCAGCAGGAAAGGAAATTCATTTAGCCTGTATCAACATTCTTTCGGGGGTGCACATTATGAGAGTGGAAGTTGTTGCAATTGAACCTCCTTCACCCCGGCAAGAACACAGCAGATAAGCACGTGTGATGTTGGACGAAATTGGCATAATGAATTGTTTTTTCGTAAAACAGTGTTATTCTTTAAATCTCTTTTAAAGCCTGTAAAAAGTTGTTCCCCAAAATTATATCCCAAGAAGAGATGGAGTACTCTTCCCTGGAGTTTAAACTGTCCGGAGATCCTCGTGATTGCTTATATGTTAATTCTCCAATTATTAAAATAAACAAAACAAACCAGGCAAACTCCAGGAAAGAGCAAAAACCGAATGCAATTTATGTCTAGCATCCTCATCCCTTGTTTGTTTGTTTCGTTGGTGTTGGTAGGCATGATTTTGTCCGAGTCTCGTCCTCCACACTCGTAGATTTCGATCGGAAAAGCATACAAATAAATTTACATTTCTATATCATTTGAATACGTTTCCCGGAGCGGTTTGGCTGGATTCTAATATCCTCCAGTCCCGCAATCCCGCTCTATACCCAAATGGCCAGTTGTTGTTCATGTATCCGTTGGGCCAAGTGCGATAAACGATTTAACGAACGTCAAAATGGTAGCAAGTGCGACGACGACGACGACGACGACGTCGGTGACAGCACACACATTTGCATTTCCGATTTGATGATGTATTCAACCATAATTTGTGCATTTGATGGACCCCGATGGTGGCATAGCGTACAAGGTGACTGAAAACAGCTCGTTAAAATGTTATATTAGCGAGCAAAAAGTGTCCTTCAGAAGGTTTTGTACATTTAAACCGGCGTAAGGATGTATAAAACCTCTCAAAAAATGAAAGAAGACGATACTGTGGAGCTCTTTTTATAGCAAGAATTTGTCCTCGATTTCCCCAAAACTACTGTTGTGAGGTTATCTTTTTCTTCCAATCAGAAACCTACTTTTGCGTACATTCAAGCTCACAGAACAATAGATGACCGTTGGCTGTAAAAGCTTGCCTTCTGATGTGATCAATGGCGAAACAAAACATGTCCATAAATGAAGTATTGTTTTGTCCGGCTGGTCAGAAGGTAAAACACTGGATCTCCTTTTATTCTGCCTTCCTTGGCACTTCAAAAGCGTCCATAAAAAACAATCGCTTGCGGACGCGCGCAATCTTTGCTCGTTCCAACAATGTGTGTGTGTACATGTCGATCATCTTTCTCGAACGGATGCAACTTCAATGCATCATTCGCTCCTTGGTCTTGAACCGGTGGACCCGTAGGAACAATCGAAGAGTTAATAGTAGTTGTCTTGGCGTTTGTGGACCCCGTCGAACCCCATCTTTGGGTCGTGAATCTTTGGGCAATTTTGAACCCTCCTCCACGTTGTTTATGAGCGATCCCGGACGAGTGACGTTTCCCAGGAGCAAGAATTCAACCTTCCACTGATGATGGGCCAGAAGCGTGCACTATTCAAACAAGTGATTAGCATTGGTTGATTTTCAAAGCGATCGAGCAACACACACACACAAACAGAGCAACAACAACATCAATGATTACGTCTGAATTTATGATGTGCCTCGCGGAACTTGCTCTGCCCCCGATCCATCATGTACACAACAGAAGACACCCCAGTTACTGGATGCCCCGAAGCGGTTAGCCAATTTTCTTCTTCGTCCCGTGTTTGCTTCCGTGGCACAACCGCGAAGGTTACGTGAAGAAGCGATTTTTCTTCGCGTGCAGTGCGGCACCTAACTGCAGCAGGCTCTGTGGCCTTACAAACTGTTTTATCTTTGCTGCGAGATCCATCCTTGCAGCACAAGAGGGGCGATACGAAAGAGCAAAAGCATAAACGTGACGAACGCTCCGATGAGCCGAAGAAAAGATAATGATATAATTGCATGCTAAATGGGCTTCAAATTGAAAATGCATCGAATCAATGCAAATAAATGCGGTTGGAAGAAGGAATCGGGCTTACAGTCGCAGTTTCTTGAGCGGCCTGTGAGGTGGAGGGTTAGGGCCGATAGACCGCTTTCTCCACCAAGCCTCTGTACGAATTGCTTGTTGACTTTCATGCGGCTTGTGGGTATGCAGCTTGTTAACCCTCGTCATCATCATCGTCGACGGCGTCGTCGTCCACCAGAGCGGTCCGCCATTGGTTTCGCCAATGTGATGAGAGGTTTTGTGAGTAATTGCGCACTAATCATCGGTCTCCGGGATTCCGGCCGGCAAGGTTCACCCTTGGAACGG
>KZ062238.1:83778-115065 GCA_002091835.1 Anopheles maculatus
GTGATGTTGGACGAAATTGGCATAATGAATTGTTTTTTCGTAAAACAGTGTTATTCTTTAAATCTCTTTTAAAGCCTGTAAAAAGTTGTTCCCCAAAATTATATCCCAAGAAGAGATGGAGTACTCTTCCCTGGAGTTTAAACTGTCCGGAGATCCTCGTGATTGCTTATATGTTAATTCTCCAATTATTAAAATAAACAAAACAAACCAGGCAAACTCCAGGAAAGAGCAAAAACCGAATGCAATTTATGTCTAGCATCCTCATCCCTTGTTTGTTTGTTTCGTTGGTGTTGGTAGGCATGATTTTGTCCGAGTCTCGTCCTCCACACTCGTAGATTTCGATCGGAAAAGCATACAAATAAATTTACATTTCTGTATCATTTGAATACGTTTCCCGGAGCGGTTTGGCTGGATTCTAATATCCTCCAGTCCCGCAATCCCGCTCTATATCCAAATGGCCGGTTGTTGTTCATGTATCCGTTAGGCCAAGTGCGATAAACGATTTAACGAACGTCAAAATGAAGTATTGTTTTGTCCGGCTGGTCAGAAGGTAAAACACTGGATCTCCTTTTATTCTGCCTTCCTTGGCACTTCAAAAGCGTCCATAAAAAACAATCGCTTGCGGACGCGCGCAATCTTTGCTCGTTCCAACAATGTGTGTGTGTACATGTCGATCATCTTTCTCGAACGGATGCAACTTCAATGCATCATTCGCTCCTTGGTCTTGAACCGGTGGACCCGTAGGAACAATCGAAGAGTTAATAGTAGTTGTCTTGGCGTTTGTGGACCCCGTCGAACCCCATCTTTGGGTCGTGAATCTTTGGGCAATTTTGAACCCTCCTCCACGTTGTTTATGAGCGATCCCGGACGAGTGACGTTTCCCAGGAGCAAGAATTCAACCTTCCACTGATGATGGGCCAGAAGCGTGCACTATTCAAACAAGTGATTAGCATTGGTTGATTTTCAAAGCGATCGAGCAACACACACACACAAACAGAGCAACAACAACATCAATGATTACGTCTGAATTTATGATGTGCCTCGCGGAACTTGCTCTGCCCCCGATCCATCATGTACACAACAGAAGACACCCCAGTTACTGGATGCCCCGAAGCGGTTAGCCAATTTTCTTCTTCGTCCCGTGTTTGCTTCCGTGGCACAACCGCGAAGGTTACGTGAAGAAGCGATTTTTCTTCGCGTGCAGTGCGGCACCTAACTGCAGCAGGCTCTGTGGCCTTACAATCTGTTTTATCTTTGCTACGAGATCCATCCTTGCAGCACAAGAGGGGCGATACGAAAGAGCAAAAGCATAAACGTGACGAACGCTCCGATGAGCCGAAGAAAAGATAATGATATAATTGCATGCTAAATGGGCTTCAAATTGAAAATGCATCGAATCAATGCAAATAAATGCGGTTGGAAGAAGGAATCGGGCTTACAGTCGCAGTTTCTTGAGCGGCCTGTGAGGTTGAGGGTTAGGGCCGATAGACCGCTTTCTCCACCAAGCCTCTGTACGAATTGCTTGTTGACTTTCATGCGGCTTGTGGGTATGCAGCTTGTTAACCCTCGTCATCATCATCGTCGACGGCGTCGTCGTCCACCAGAGCGGTCCGCCATTGGTTTCGCCAATGTGATGAGAGGTTTTGTGAGTAATTGCGCACTAATCATCGGTCTCCGGGATTCCGGCCGGCAAGGTTCACCCTTGGAACGGTGTATCTTCGTGATGCGCTTCCTGCAACACTTGACCCTACTACTATACCTTCAAGATGGGGGGGGGATGAACCAAACAGGGCAGCCATTCATCAAGAAGAAGATGCAGGCGAGGCACGGCTCGACCCGCAAAGGGTTTGTGTTGCATCTTCCATCTTTCGGTGTGCGCAGCCCGTATCTTTTTCGCGACCGCCCGGTGGTCCCGGAGGCTATTAAATCATCTTCTTGCTTTCGCTCAAGTGGCAGGAATTGTGCAGGTTGCAAAAATTTCACCTCGGTCAGGTGAGAAGCTGGTGGAACGGTTGAAGTGGAAGGAGGGAGCTGCGGAACATCTTATCCTGAAGAAGTTGTGCGGTTTGAATCGTTTCATCGTGCTCCTTTTGTGCATTCTTCCGGCCAAATCTTCCGGTCCGAATGAATGCCCTGAGAGCGAAAACGACAATCACTAGTAACTCTGTCCGAAAACATCATATTTTGATTAATAAGCAGTTTTGCGGCGGACTTGCTAAGTTCCGATTGCTCATTTCAACGGGTTCGTGGGACAACGGTAAACCTTCTGTTCCATGTTCCATTTCTGTTAACCGAGAGTATGTCATCCGTCAAAATTTTGCAACAAATAATTAAGTTTACAGTAATCCGTTGTGTTCAGACGCAATTCGAGGAGTTTTTAAAGCTCCTCTTAGTACCACGCACTAGCAGAGGACTTTAAAATTGTTCCTCATTTTGCTTCCGTACGACAAACACGAACATCCTAAATACGTTTAGAAAAAGCAGTAGCAGGAGTAACAATTCATGCAACGAACGTCCTCATGAATGTCCTGATACCATGATGCGTCATCCAATTATAACGCTAACGCCTAGACGCAAAAGGCGTGATATGCGTCCCCCTTTGTCCCGGAGACTTAATTACTGCTTCTTGCTGCTTCGCCAATCACTTCTTCTTGCACTGCTGTGGTTATGCTTGATGATCCTGTCAAGTGTCTCGTGGCTTCGGTGCATACTGTGATGAAATATTCGGTCGTTAGACTGCTCTAGCAATCCCTCACAGACTCAGTGTCCTCGTAAGAGTTCGCTTGATGTAACCGAGGTGTGAGATGGATTTTTGGAAACAGATCAGATCAGACGCCAATGGGCTGAAAGGGTTTGTGCTCCCTTTTAGTTTTCTTTCGCCTGCAGATTTCTAATGAGAAATAGAGTCCAACAGGGAGCTCAGTTGTTGCTGTCCTTTAGTTACATCTTTGCACACAATAACCGGTGGTGGTATGTGTGTGTGTGCCCGTTTGGTGGATGAACAACCTTTGTGCTCCAAAACAAAGCGCATCCTACTCGCTGCACATAGCTTTTATAGCAATCCATTTCATAATACTCTCCCAGTACGTGGCCTGCAAGACACGGTGACATTACATTAACGATTTACGGAAAATCCTTCTACCGTGACCCTTGACACCGAAACCAACTGTCAGGGCTACACCCGATCCGGATTCAGGCCTCGTAAGGATACGTTAAGTCTAATCGCAGCAACACCATCCCTGACATTACACGTGGCTCCTGTTGCCTCATCGCCATCATCTCCCGTTGAGTACGTACTCGTCTGAGTGATGCTTATCTAGACACTCCCGGACGATATATAGTGTGTAATGTGAGCACTTCGCATTCCCTAAATTGCGTCGCCAGCTGTGTCACGTCTCCACGTCACGAGACAGCCGTCCATAGATAGGCCTAACGCCATGGAGAATGAGAGGGCGTGTGGCGTAAGTGTCCTTCGTGGAAATCTTCCACGGCACCGACCGCTCGTTTTCGATGTGCGTGTGTGTATCGAAAAATAGGATTTGTAACGAGACAAATTCATGAGCTTGGAGCTACCAAGTTGAATGGTCCTTTGAAGTACTAGAGGGTTAAAAGAACAGTCAGTTGGAAGGCAAAAATAAAACCTTAATAACATGACAAACGACAAGCAAAGCCAATGCACTCCGGAAGGTTCATCGCCCTTGCGGAAAAACCCACACGACACGGTTTGACCGGACCAGCCTTCCATCCAACGCAAATTTCTAGACACACATTACATGGACAACTCTCACCCAGTGTTTGAACATAAATCTATTATCTGTCGGTTTTCATATACTCCTTTCGACTAAGAAGCTCCACGTTCACGTTCTCCGACACTTCATCCTACACTACGCACCAGAACCTTACATTAATCATTGTCCATATGCGCTTTGAAACTGGCTGAGGCGATCCAGCTACATTTTGGTCGGCTTCTTCACCCGAGACTCGGTCACACTTCACTGGTCAACTGCAGGCCGGAATTCGCCCACCTTAGCTGTCGTTGTGCTTCGTTTGTTCCTGATGACCTCAGCGAAAACCGCACAAACCTTGATGCATTAGTCCCGTCGGATCCGTGGGACGTTTATGCAGATCCACATTCTTCCTTTCGGGAAGGTAAGCCACAAGCGCCAGATCAGCCAGCCAGAGTATGGTAATTGAAAGGCAACGTCGTAGTGTGATGGTTTTTGGATCGTGGTTGATAATTTTATGGTCGAGTGGTTTATTGGTGGTTGAGGTCAGACCGTGTGTACTGTAAATTGTGGATTCGGTTCGCCAATTGACTCACTCATAAAGTTTCGCCAGAGAAGCTTTGCCAAGGATAGAAATCAATCAATCGATATGAGGAGTGACTTTAAATGCGCTACAATCTTCGTTGTTGTATTATCAAGAATCAATGATTCGTGAAGGTAATATTTTTTTTCGGAGAAAAACGTACTACACCTTCATATGACCCTTCTTCCAGCCGAGTGTACTGCCGTTCGATCCGTTTTTCTCTCTCTCATCATTCAACGAACGCTCCGATGAGCCGAAGAAAAGATAATGATATAATTGCATGCTAAATGGGCTTCAAATTGAAAATGCATCGAATCAATGCAAATAAATGCGGTTGGAAGAAGGAATCGGGCTTACAGTCGCAGTTTCTTGAGCGGCCTGTGAGGTTGAGGGTTAGGGCCGATAGACCGCTTTCTCCACCAAGCCTCTGTACGAATTGCTTGTTGACTTTCATGCGGCTTGTGGGTATGCAGCTTGTTAACCCTCGTCATCATCATCGTCGACGGCGTCGTCGTCCACCAGAGCGGTCCGCCATTGGTTTCGCCAATGTGATGAGAGGTTTTGTGAGTAATTGCGCACTAATCATCGGTCTCCGGGATTCCGGCCGGCAAGGTTCACCCTTGGAACGGTGTATCTTCGTGATGCGCTTCCTGCAACACTTGACCCTACTACTATACCTTCAAGATGGGGGGGGGATGAACCAAACAGGGCAGCCATTCATCAAGAAGAAGATGCAGGCGAGGCACGGCTCGACCCGCAAAGGGTTTGTGTTGCATCTTCCATCTTTCGGTGTGCGCAGCCCGTATCTTTTTCGCGACCGCCCGGTGGTCCCGCAGGCTATTAAATCATCTTCTTGCTTTCGCTCAAGTGGCAGGAATTGTGCAGGTTGCAAAAATTTCACCTGAGAAGATGGTTGAACGGTTGAAGTGGAGCTGGGGAACATCTTATCCTGAAGAAGTTGTGCGGTTTGAATCGTTTCATCGTGCTCCTTTTGTGCATTCTTCCGGTCAAATCTTCCGGTCCGAATGAATGCCCTGAGAGCGAAAACGACAATCACTAGTAACTCTGTCCGAAAACATCATATTTTGATTAATAAGCAGTTTTGCGGCGGACTTGCTAAGTTCCGATTGCTCATTTCAACGGGTTCGTGGGACAACGGTAAACCTTCTGTTCCATGTTCCATTTCTGTTAACCGAGAGTATGTCATCCGTCAAAAGTTTGCAACAAATAATTAAGTTTACAGTAATCCGTTGTGTTCAGATGCAATTCGAGGAGTTTTTAAAGCTCCTCGTAGTACCACGCACTAGCAGAGGCCTTTAAAATTGTTCCTCATTTTGCTTCCGTACGACAAACACGAACATCCTATATACGTTTAGAAAAAGCAGTAGCAGAAGTAACAATTCATGCAACGAACGTCCTCATGAATGTCCTGATACCATGATGCGTCATCCAATTATAACGCTAACGCCTAGACGCAAAAGGCGTGATATGCGTCCCCCTTTGTCCCGGAGACTTAATTACTGCTTCTTGCTGCTTCGCCAATCACTTCTTCTTGCACTGCTGTGGTTATGCTTGATGATCCTGTCAAGTGTCTCGTGGCTTCGGTGCATACTGTGATGAAATATTCGGTCGTTAGACTGCTCTAGCAATCCCTCACAGACTCAGTGTCCTCGTAAGAGTTCGCTTGATGTAACTGAGGTGTGAGATGGATTTTTGGAAACAGATCAGATCAGACGCCAATGGACTATAAGGGTTTGTGCTCCCTTTTAGTTTTCTTTCGCCTGCAGATTTCTAATGAGAAATAGAGTCCAACAGGGAGCTCAGTTGTTGCTGTCCTTTAGTTACATCTTTGCACACAATAACCGGTGGTGGTATGTGTGTGTGTGTGCCCGTTTGGTGGATGAACAACCTTTGTGCTCCAAAACAAAGCGCATCCTACTCGCTGCACATAGCTTTTATAGCAATCCATTTCATAATACTCTCCCAGTACGTGGCCTGCAAGACACGGTGACATTACATTAACGATTTACGGAAAATCCTTCTACCGTGACCCTTGACACCGAAACCAACTGTCAGGGCTACACCCGATCCGGATTCAGGCCTCGTAAGGATACGTTAAGTCTAATCGCAGCAACACCATCCCTGACATTACACGTGGCTCCTGTTGCCTCATCGCCATCATCTCCCGTTGAGTACGTACTCGTCTGAGTGATGCTTATCTAGACACTCCCGGACGATATATAGTGTGTAATGTGAGCACTTCGCATTCCCTAAATTGCGTCGCCAGCTGTGTCACGTCTCCACGTCACGAGACAGCCGTCCATAGATAGGCCTAACGCCATGGAGAATGGGAGGGCGTGTGGCGTAAGTGTCCTTCGTGGAAATCTTCCACGGCACCGACCGCTCGTTTTCGATGTGCGTGTGTGTATCGAAAAATAGGATTTGTAACGAGACAAATTCATGAGCTTGGAGCTACCAAGTTGAATGGTCCTTTGAAGTACTAGAGGGTTAAAAGAACAGTCAGTTGGAAGGCAAAAATAAAACCTTAATAACATGACAAACGACAAGCAAAGCCAATGCACTCCGGAAGGTTCATCGCCCTTGCGGAAAAACCCACACGACACGGTTTGACCGGACCAGCCTTCCATCCAACGCAAATTTCTAGACACACATTACATGGACAACTCTCACCCAGTGTTTGAACATAAATCTATTATCTGTCGGTTTTCATATACTCCTTTCGACTAAGAAGCTCCACGTTCACGTTCTCCGACACTTCATCCTACACTACGCACCAGAACCTTACATTAATCATTGTCCATATGCGCTTTGAAACTGGCTGAGGCGATCCAGCTACATTTTGGTCGGCTTCTTCACCCGAGACTCGGTCACACTTCACTGGTCAACTGCAGGCCGGAATTCGCCCACCTTAGCTGTCGTTGTGCTTCGTTTGTTCCTGATGACCTCAGCGAAAACCGCACAAACCTTGATGCATTAGTCCCGTCGGATCCGTGGGACGTTTATGCAGATCCACATTCTTCCTTTCGGGAAGGTAAGCCACAAGCGCCAGATCAGCCAGCCAGAGTATGGTAATTGAAAGGCAACGTCGTAGTGTGATGGTTTTTGGATCGTGGTTGATAATTTTATGGTCGAGTGGTTTATTGGTGGTTGAGGTCAGACCGTGTGTACTGTAAATTGTGGATTCGGTTCGCCAATTGACTCACTCATAAAGTTTCGCCAGAGAAGCTTTGCCAAGGATAGAAATCAATCAATCGATATGAGGAGTGACTTTAAATGCGCTACAATCTTCGTTGTTGTATTATCAAGAATCAATGATTCGTGAAGGTAATATTTTTTTTCGGAGAAAAACGTACTACACCTTCATATGACCCTTCTTCCAGCCGAGTGTACTGCCGTTCGATCCGTTTTTCTCTCTCTCATCATTCACGTTTTCTGATCTCTGATCTTTATATTCTTTATACCGAGCTCACGGTTTGCCTCGGTGGCCCAAAATCAGCAGGGAGGAGTGATCGCGCCTTTGACGCGCGTTTTTTACGAAATCAACTTTGAAGTTCTCCTGATCAGTTCGTTGGATAACTCCGGATGCTAACGAGGGTCAGCCATAATCGATTTTACGATGTCCATTATTTATCCAATTTTTGACAGACTTCGCCCTGCCCTGCACGCTGTTCTCCTGCACCAGCTCCTTGAGTTTCTTCTTTTTGACACCCTGAAGCTTGTACTGATTGATCAGAGATGGATTGCTGGCCGCGACCACAGACCGTACACACCTTCGCTATCCAACTTTGTCATAAAATCGGTGTTAACGCGCATTGACTTGGCTGTCGTACCCGGGTTGTGTTGTGTTTTGTTCAAAAGAATCTCAAATTTCTTGTACGAATGTTCCACCAATGTTCGAGAACAAATCTTTTGACTACTCCCTCGAATAGCTACCGATCTTTGGAGTGGTCGCAGGAACTTTGGCGTTAGAGAAAAGAAGTTAAAAGTTACTGTGTTGCTTACCGGCGGTGAAGCAGGGAGAGAGAATCGGTGAATTCTATTAAAGAAAGAAAAAAACCTCACAACTCCACAACAGAGCAAGATGTGGAGATCTCTCCCCTACACTAGACCTTCGCAGCCAATCTTCATAATTTCCTCAAATCACGCTGCTGAACAGAGCCATCGACCGCTTAACAAGCTGTCAAAATGTTATGCCTTTTGTTAAATGCTTGGCTGTCGGCTTCGTACCAAAAGGCAACCGGCAAGGAACGGGCAGATACAGAGGAAAAATAAAAACAAATTACAACTCACAAAAGTTGGACGACCAACTTTCGGACAACATGTACAACACGTCGGTAAAAAGCAAATGGATGTGCTGGCGAACAAATGGGATGAAGAGAGAGAGAGAGCGAGCGAGAGGCGTACCGTAAGGTAAATTGTTAAAATAAAATATGAACTTCGAAAGATTGATGCTCTCCGATGTGGAGAGGAACTCAATAATGGGGAGCTTTCTTGCTGTGTATACAGCTATTTGCCACATACATTGTATAGTTCCATTAATACCTGGACTATTTGGAGATGTGCGCCGCTTTAGTTCTTTATATTCTACATTAAATAGAACCAATTAAAACTGATTTTTAAAACGATGAGTGAAAGCGAATCACGATCAGTTATTTAAACACACTCTCACACGTCACTTCCTGCAGTTGCAACTAATTTAAATCGGAATTCCCGTTCCATTTTGTTGTTGGTTCCATGGCGGTTGCTCTCGCCCACAGTGGATAAGCTCCAATCAATAAAACAATCAGTCAATCAACTTTCAGACGCAACAAACACGCATCCCCCAACAAGGGAAAAAAGCACTTCATCAAAATCACTCGTGCACCTAGCGATCGGACATAATCAAGCGAAAAGCGTAAAACCCCGTTTCGGTTTGACACATCATTCTTGATGCCGAGATATGTGGCCGATTGGGTAGAGTGTGCGCAAGAGAACAGATCGAAAATTCATCAAACGCTTTTTAATGTGTGCTTGGTAGCTCGGTGCAATGTTTGGCAAATGTTCATCAAGCATTCGAAGCTGCAAAAAACGTTAAGGTTGGGAAGCTTTTTTCCATGCTCTTCCCATTGTTTTTGTTTTGCTCTGTGCTTCCATTTTGTTGTTTGACAGAATGATGACAAAAAAGGATGCATAAAGCTAGCTGAAACTACTGTGATTTATATTGCTGCTTACCCAATTGCATTAATTGTCAATGGTCAATTAAATACATCTCTGAATGCTCGTCTTTAAATATATTTTTTTAATGCTAATAGCTGTGTTCAATGACGGAAAGGATGAACATTGAAGTAAGTAGAACATTTTAAAGCTTTGAAGACGTTCTCTACTAGAACTGCAGTATCATCTCTTTCGTGCAAAAGCTTCCCCAGAGTTAACGAGTACGAACGACCCTGTTCGACACCATTCCCCCTACCCGTTACCAACTGTCCGTCCCTAATAGTTGTCTCCCGAGTTCCTGATTGAAGGCGTTGAACTGACAAGGTGTTTGCGTGTACAAGCTGGCGATTTGATGACTTAATTGCCCACAGAACGCCTTCCAATTGCATGAACGACGGCGGTGCACAGAAGCCGTTCACCCAACACGCCGGAGTTCATCATCGCTTTCGTATGTCCCAGATTGTGCGCTAGCGAGATACACACACCTCTCCGCTCTCCGGACACTTGTATCTCGGAGCTTGTATGTGGATAACACTAATTTGTTCAGACCGACCTACCGATTCCCACAATCGGCTGTCCTCCTACCTGTTCCTTCGGGGCACAATTAATGCTACTGTGTGCCGCCCTTGCTGTGCTAACCTGAGCTAGTACACTAGTCCCGGTGGTCGACGTGTTTGCTTTGCCATTTAACCAGGTTTGCGGTTTGTGCAACTTCTCCACCTGCCAAGTCCAGCCGTCCGGGTTCGAGATCCAGATAGCTGGGGCGTTTACCTCACTTTTCTTCCGTACATTAATCTATCGGGCGCCTGACCAGGGGCATGTTCTTGGCATATTGATCTAATTAACTCTCGAGAAGCTCCACCTCGGATCAAGACGAATACTCACCATCTTCGTTCAGCACGGACATCGTTACAAATGGTACCCACAAGACGTTTCCCTGCACAGAATGGTTTGAATGGGATGAAAATTCCTCTCCGGATATTTCCTAGGGAACCTGGAGCATCGCACATTCAGCAGGTTAAGTTAATTACCACCACCGAACTAAATTTGCCACACGGTACCGGACTTTCGACACATCGCGTCGAGTCGTCGCGCGGTAAATGGACGGCAATCATTTGTGATCGTTTCTTCCGGTCGAGTGAAGCTGATTGATTAGGTTAAGCGACTGTTCCTCGGTAGTTAGGGAGCATCGGAATTGGTGAATTTCGTAGAATGTTTGCGTTCCATGGAACGAGGCGCATAGTTTCAAAACGCAGAAATTCTTCAACTTGGAATGGAAATTGGGTATGTCTTACTAACTGGGCACAGCTCAGGGAAATGGGATCTTCAATTACCGAGATGCCTGTTTTTAATTATCTTCGTGCTCGTGTCCAAAACCGGAGTTCAATGTACGTCTTTTTCACAGGCAGTAAATGTGTAAATTACACAAACATGGAACGTGATACATTTCGAATTTCGGGATAGATTCCTCACCGATAATAATGTATGCAGCATAATCGCTTTGCTCTTGAAGATGTTATCTGCCGTTTGCTATGAACACTAGTTCCTTTCGTCCATCTAGAGAGCTTATTTCTCATGCCGTTCAACAAGAGACAACAGCTTCAAATGTACTCATAAATTCCGCATCACGTTTTCTTTCTGTTTCTTCCCATTTTTGGTAATGCTACGAACAACATGGACATGAACCGAAATCCCGAACGTAAAAAAAAGGTGAAGAAATGTTCATTGCCCATCATGACCGACAGCGACTAAAACAAATAAACATTCCAGCTATCTCTGGAGGAGTAGAAGGGAAAAAACACGGACAAAAGAAAAAAAAAAACAAGCATAAACCTCGAACTCGATTCACGTCAGCACGTCAAGTTCCTCTATACTGTGCGTCTCGTATTTCTGCCCCTCAAGTGTAGAGCCGCTTGCAGCAGGTCCGAAACACAGAAGTGCTCCTCGGGGTTATTGGGTGGGGAATCTCTTGAGATATTCCACGGCTCTCGGGCCGGCATCCAACAAACACTTTCAAGTGCAGCACACTATCACCTCCCACATTGACAGCTGGTGGGCGCGACTAGCTTCCGGGGGACAGAGTTGTGGGATTGGTGTAGTGTGAGAGGGAGTCAATGCCATCGCCCGTAATCGAAGCGTTATGGAAATTCGTTTCATAAATTTATGACACTTGAGGAGGAGACCACTAGAAGCGAGCGGGAAAAGATGCGCGCTAAGCATGTTCTTGAGACTGCGACTGCCTTTCCATCATCTTCCCAAACGGCAAGCAAGAATGATAGTTGGTGAACGAGTTTGTTTGTGCACGTTTACTTCACTCAATCGTTCAGTTTTCTAAGGCAAAATGCGTGATCATTGGAACGACGAGATTCTTGCGAGCTCACGTGAAGAATCCATGCTTTAAATGTTCGGAAGTAGTCTTTATCTTGGCGCGCGCGAGAGAAAGAGATAGTCAGGATATAAAACAAATCACGTCCAACGAACGAAACACACTGTCAAAACACTTATCACGACCCAATACTTTACAGCAGAGATCCCGCTTCCTGTGAGAGATCTATAGCCCATCGAACTATAAGCAATCCCACGCATTCCACCCAAAAAAACGTCATTACAATCACGGCGACGCCCCGTAGCGTTGAAAGATTTGTTCGGTGCGAATGGATTAATTAGCTGGCATAGGATTTCAACATCCTTTCCTTCCAGTACGCTCGGGAGCCCAAATACTGCTCACTTTACATGCTCATCCTCCAGTACATGAACTACATCGCATGAAGTATCAACAAACTCCCTGCACCCTGTTTGAAGAGGATCCAGAATGTGCAATACGGGGGTTTTGTGGTAATTGTTTCCAGATGCTTCCAATTGCAGCAACAGCGGGTGCATCGGTCAAATAAGGCCAATGGCTCCGCAGGACGTCCTCCCGACACTAGGTCGAACGGTTTCTGGTTTCTTTCGGGTCTACGCCATCGTGTGGGAATGTTTGCCTTCTGTCTCGATATTCGGGCATATTTTCGAGAACGAACCCGTGAATAATTGAGGTCACAACGTGATTTATTAACTGCGCGGTTAAACGATGTTTGCGTTAGGAGCATTCTCGTTTCGTTTCCCGAAAATGTTTAAGACCACATGTTGGCACATCCTTCCAAGTTTGGTTTGTTTGCTTTTTTTTTAAATGGTTTTTTTTTTTGAGTGTCTAACCCGAGCAAAACTGGCTCACAAACTGCTTGTAAAGTCATTAGCTTACGGCCTCTAAACGTAGGCGATCATCTGATTGACAGTTTAATTAAACCTCATATGGTCAAGCACGACCACGAAGGAGTCCTTCGCGAACTTGCCGTGAATTTTTATGAAATGAATTTTATTCGGACCAGAAATATCGCGTCTCGTCTAAATGACAGCTTCTTTGGTCCAGATAAAGCAAGAAATAATTGATTAACACCAGGCCACCAGGCCATGGAATCGTGTCCGAACACAGTGTCCATCTCTCGTCTGAAAGCAAACCCCGCAACACACTGCGTACATTTTAGTTGCCAAAAGGGAAGATTTATTTTTGAACCGACAGAAGAAAGCCAAAAGAGGCTTAACAGTGTGCAGAGAGTATCGTGGAAACCGATCCTATTTTATTCTATTTAAATTAGAATCTGATTCCTTTCCAATTTCGAGAACGAGATACGATTTCGTTGCTTCTTCTGCTTCTTCTTTACCACAGCATCTTCGCTAGGTGTCCTCGTTTAACGGGGGAGAATTTATTCATGTTTTTAGGACATTTCTCTAATCTTCCGGCAAGGATCAGGGATTTCGGAACATTTCGAAGTGTATATGTGTGTGTGTGTGCGGTTGCTTCTGATGAATCGAATCAGATGAAAAATCCTACAACACCGTGGATGAATACCTCCTGCTGAGGTGTGTTCCTGGTGACCAACGGGAAAGGTTAGTTTTAAGGCCTCTCTCTATTTCTATCCCAAGCTGATCTCCGGTCCCGATCACCGGACACAACATATCGCTCGGCACGACTTTGACCAAAAGGCATCAGGAAACTCTTTAGCCTGTGGGCTGTGATGTTGCCTTATTCTTGCTTCAAATTTTGCCGTCCCGGAGAAGACCCTGTGAAACCGGCGGGACGTGATCTGACCGATTTCCAAAGACTTTAGGCGCGCGAGACCCGGTAGATTATCGCTGGGTCCCGATCACAGGTACCCAACGACGTGCTCGGGCAAACTTTGCGTGCCGCTGAATAAACGATGTGTCCACCAAAAACCCACACGGTCTCTTTCAGCTCTCCTCCAGTTGCTCGGGAAAGAAAACACGAATGAGGAAAGGAGAAACACACGCCCGAAACAGGACGCATTGGACTAAGACAGCTTTTTTGAAAAATGATTAATTCTAAGATCGATCTAAGTGATTTCCTCCTGCCCGTGTTAGGAGTGGGGCGAACCTAGACGAGGAAGACCCGAGTCCCGGGAGTATGATGAAGCTTCGCGGCCGCTAGCAAAGGAAGTCGAAAATGAACACGATGCGCGCTGCTGTGGCACATTAAATTGGTTCGTGTTTTGATCTAAACGATTCGATAAAGGAATAAAACATGTTCGGACATCTCTCCCAGGTTTTTTTTTTGCTTGCTCCAGGTGCTTCTTTTGCGTTTTGTATTAGCCAAACGGGTTATCTTTCGGGGTGGCATCCCTCCAGAAAACGAAACAGGAAGAACAACTGGAGAAAAAACAAATCATTTCGATAAATCGAAGGTTTTCTTTTCGGTAGCGCTTGTAGATGATGGGATTTTTTGAAGCGAACCTCAGCAAATATTGGACGATCGAAGCCAAGCTAATTGGAGTTGTGGAGGTACCGGTTTAAAGTGTTGATTGAGCTTTCCCGGTTCGATTATTATGATGTCTTGTGACTATTTATTAGGGAAAAGAAATAGACTTCTTTCCTTTCTCCGACGCTATTTTTAGAATCGATTATTGTAGGTAAATGTTGTTTTAGTAGCACCAAACATGTTTGTATTTAATCATCTGCGATAGGTTAAGAGGCGGGAGTTCCTATACTTCTTGTGGATCAAAGTGAATCAAAGCCTGTTCCCCTTCATAAAGCAATAGCAAAATAGCCGCGAGGCGCGAGGTCTGATTGATTGATTTTTGGTGATTAATTTATGTAGCGGCCCAGTTATGACAGAGCCCGACCGTAACGCAAATCATTTCCTTACTTATTTGTTTTACAAATAGCGCTTGATAAAGTTTATTTCTCATTTGATTGCTTATGAGAGCCATAATAATGAAAGCCAATTAAATGATATGATCCACCAAGGAGGAGGTATTACTGATATAAATACGACCCTATACCTTCAACCGTTTGTCCGATATTGAACGTGTTCTCGTTTTCATTTATCTTATAATTACAAGGAATTAATTAGTCAACTCTTCACTTCCTCCCTCCTCCAGCTGACCGATCCGCTTCGCATGGATACCTCCAAAGGCAGCCGGTTGACTTTAATGCCCCGCGACTGAATGCATAATTATATTATATTATATTTTTACGACACACTTTTTTTACCCTCACCCTTGAAGCATGAGCCCCAAGCTCGACCGGATTTTTACGCCTCGCTGAAGTGTTTTGAAGCGCACACAGAAACCGCTGAATAAATGTCACTTTCCCTTTCTGACAGCGAAGGGGGGCGTTTACCGATCGTTTACGGCCGAGGGCTAATTAAATTAACGCCCACAGATCCTCGTTACCACGTCCAGGCGATCGTCGTTCTAATGGCTTGGGGAGCGTTGAGTAAAAAAACAACAACGAAAATGCAAATATAAATAATTAAAACAAAAACTAAGCGGCCGTGCACAATCAGTCGACCGGAAAACACATAAACTTAGTGCTAGAAAGTGCGATATTGTCCCAAAATAGATAGGTGTAGTTGGGACAGCAACAGAAAATCAGTATGAAAATGAGAACATTCCCAAGCGGAAAATGCTCCCGAAAATGCATGATCGTCATCCTTTTGTTTACTCTCTTTTTATCCTTTACGCCCCAATCAACTTTCTTTTTGGCAGAGAGATAAGCCTGTGTTGTCCTTCAATATGTACATAAATTTCAATAGTCCACGACTGTAGATAGGCACGTTAATAACCCTCGCACTATCTACCGAAGGCAACTACTGATAAACAATGCCGCAAACGCAACGGCCTGGAACAAGCGGTCGGACAGTTTCCTAATTACTTTTTCACATTTTAATGGCAGTGTGTGTCCACTACTACACCTTTCGCCTGGAACTCTGGACGATCGGTCCGATAAACCATCACTCACTGTTGATTATTTTCCTGAACCACGCCTAACGTCGATAGTAGTCTAATGCTAAAAAAGTTTATTGGACATTATTTTGCACACAAAATCTTTCCAATGAACAGTGGAAGATCTTTTCAACGTGGGCACACAGGTATATTGCATTCGCCTACCAAACTCTCATGAGCATGAGCAAGTATCTGAGGACGGATAATAAGTTTAGAAGTCAATTATCGTGCTCTTATTGGTGTGTCCATTCTATGTGACACACAGGCCTCTACTACAAGCGCATCCTCGTCATCATCATCATCGACAGAGTTGTCCGTGTTTTGTGGTGAAATCTCTTTCCCCATGTTTGGATGTGCCGTGATGTGGAAAATGCTTTTGCCTCACTGCATTTTTGACTACGCAACAACCCCCAGAACCCATAGCAAACGTTCACAGAACATTGGTCTAATTTAGGAGCCAGGCAGCCAGGCATGCCCAATAGAAATATGGCATCACGACGACAAGTAACAATGTGTGTTCGGCGATTCGAAGGCAAGGTGTTGGAGCTCTCCAACAAAAGAGACACAAAACGTAGCCAGTGGAGCGCGCGGGACGACAAGTGTTTGTGTCCCTCGACTTGTAAAGTAGTGAAATTAATTTCCACACTCCAGAAGCCACCGTTGGACATCGAAATGGCGAACCGGCTGTGTGCACGATGTGACCATGTCGAAAGTTTTCGTCCTTTCGACAGTTTTCTGTCGGTCCACATGATACGTGGTGGAGCTGCTCCACAGCAAGAGCTCTACAGCTTTTCCGGGAGAAGTTAGATAACTAAATTTTAGACAATTGAAAGCCGTTTTGTGTGCGTCTCTTCTCACAATGCTCGCTGCTGTCACAAACGGTTCCGAACGAGGACACCCCTTTGGCACGCATTTCCAAAGAAACAGAAGCCTTCCAGCATATTTGGTGAAGACTGTCATTTATGTGAGTCTGTGGGCGCTCGTTGTTCAGTTCCGCGCAATGTGGAATCATTTTATTCGCGGTAGGGCGCGCGCCTGTACTTGTTTCCAGCTCTAGTAGTCACCAGTCAACTGTCTCTGCGCACAAAAACTTTGAGCTGGTGACGACGGAGTTGAAACACGATATATTTTGCAGCACGCTAACGATTGACCCTCGGAACTCGCGATATATTGACGTTAAATGGTTGGGATCTTAAACGATGCGTAGAGGGATGCTTCCGGTGGCAAATCCAATTAGAAACAAATCAGACAAGTAACAGCTTTCGGCGTATTATGGTAAATTAAACAGCCCCTCGGCGATAGGAGGACGTATTTAATGGATATACCCAGTGCCGGAAGCGCTTATACTGCAGCATCGATATGCTAGCCCGGGTTGAGCTTAGCATAGTTTGCGATATTCCAGAAAGATTTAAACTTAGAACAGTTTGCTTACTAAACTATTTAAACTTCAAAATTGTTCAAATAAATAATTCTATTTGAATGCGATGAAGTGTATTCACTTTTTGGAAGAATCATATACTGTTGTGAGTCCGATGACAGCCTTCCAAACCGTGCTAACATGGCATCGAACATTGCTCCCTAGTATGGCTTTTAGAGCTATTCCTTTAAAGGACACCAACGGCGGACATTCGGAGCCTGCGTGTATGTCAATCCTTTCCCACATTGGATGCCTATTTTTACCGCACTTACTTTACCCAGAACCGTTAGCATTCGCCCAATACGCGAATGCATTCGAAACGACGGTGTAGACCCGTCAGTTGACAATCGGTGATAACTGCAACCAGCGCTGGTGCGAGCTTTGCATGTACGCATCTGGCACTCGGGCCGGAAATGCATCACTGAAACGCGTGCAAATGGAAACGGTGTCTACAAAAGATGTGGAAAAAGCTCTACACTTTATGCCTTCAGTAGAAAATGCATACGTCGTGAGCATGGGAGTGAACATTTTCAACACGCTTTCAGAGTACAATCAGTCAAACTTTAGACAAACAACATCGTTCTGGTGTGCCTTACTTAACGTATCGCTCTATCAAATTCACTATGCACTAACATTATCTTTTCTTTCTCTTTTTAGGTAAGCTTGAGAGTACCTTCACATTTCGGCAACCGTTTGGAGCGTATTTGAAAACATCCGTAGCATCGTGTAATCGATTCCGAAAATCAGTAATTAGATTACAGAATTTATAACACCCCATAGAGGAGGTATTCCGAGACGCTGCGAGCCTCTAATATCGGATTACCAAACTTCGGTGTACAAGCACTTTCCTCGAGGCGACAAGCTGCTTATCTAGCGTCGATATTCACCCGTCTTCTTTGGGGGTTAATTTTCATGTGGAAGAGCTTAAACAGGCAATACAATACCTTGTCTTTAACGCCATGTATCCTGAATGGTGAAGTGAATTGTATACAGTGTGTAGATAATTTGTGGACACCTACAATCTAGGGCTTCGCTTAGCATTTTTCACCAGACAGACATTACATTCGAACGATAGTAGTTGCTAGTACGTAGTTGCATAAGTTAAGATAGAAAATCTGACAGATACTGACAGCATTTTTGAATTTTAAAACCCTAATAGTAATTGCCTAAATCAAAATTCAACAAACAAAGAGAATTGTCCCTTGAACTTAAGGTCCAGTCTTTAATTTCTCTTACTGTGAAAAAGAGGAATTTACAGATACTGACAACATTCTGCAACTTGACAGATACTGACAGCGTTTCAGTTTAGAGTCCAGAGCAAAACTCTCTCTCCATAGCAAAAAAAAAAAGATGCGAATGTGGCGCACTTTAAATAGTCTGTAATTTGTTTTAACACACATCTCTAGCATGTCTAGGATCTCCCGTTTTTGTGCTCGCCTTCACACAGCACACTGAATTCCATTGAGATCCCACACACACACACACCTTAACGCGTTCGACGGGTTTGCGCTTGAGTTGAAAGTAA
Organism: Anopheles maculatus; assembly: GCA_002091835.1. Lineage (NCBI taxonomy): Eukaryota > Metazoa > Arthropoda > Insecta > Diptera > Culicidae > Anopheles > Anopheles maculatus. The sequence continues at coordinate 102,524 of KZ062238.1, forward strand.
TTAGAATACTTTGAAAAAGTTTAATGACACTAATTCCTTCACTCTCCTTCGTTCTCCTCTATAAACGTCGTGTTATGCTGGAGGGAGAGTGCATACGCGACATGCGAAATGTGCGAATTTGAAGTAAACCGGATCGGACAAAGTTTCCCTTTCTACCCACATCACCCATAATTACTGTTCGATGCAGACGGGTGAAGTAAAATTTCCTTGGCCTTCGGGTCTTTGCCGTACGGCTTCTCCCTGTGACGGGCGAGTAAAACACATATGGATCGCGCTTGGCCTCGCTTTGTTGAACCGTCGATTTATACGCCACACACGCATACGTCTGTATCTGCCGGCTTCCTAGAGGGAGTTACTTCCGGACCAGAGTATTTTCCCGCAGTAGAACATTTTTGGGGTGCCGGAGATGGGCCTCTGTTCACCTCCTGTGCACTTAATCTTGAGACATGGGAGCGTGCCTGTGTGTGTGTGTGCAGGTTCTGCTTATTGGAAGCTAATGGTGCCCTAGTAAACGACGCAGACGACGCATCGTGCAAATGGTGATAGAAAGTCAAACAAACAAGCAAGCAAACAAACAAACAAACAAAAGAAATTCATTACAAATTTCCCATCCTCATCATCCATGAACCTTTCCTGCAGTTGGCAGAGGAGTCCCAGCTACGAAACTCATGTTTTGGGGGCTACACACTCATCCTCATACGTGGAACAGATAGAGCATCCGCTTCCGGAAACGCATCCGTAGAAATGCGCTTCCATACGAAATATAGGGAACCTGTTCCAAAACCTCCACCAATCTTTCAGACTTACAACAGCAAGTGAAAAATTGTGTAATATCGCTGTACTGTTGTGCTTGTTGGAAGCGACAATGCTTTCACGATGATTGGCAGCTGAGCACCAGCTGGGAGGGGGAGGCTCACTTACTCCAATTCTTGTAGTGTTTTATGCCCTATTTTGGGTGATTGAACGGCGAGAGAAGCGCTGTTTAAGGAACTGTAAACATATTGTTTGGGCGCCCTTCCATTTACCTGAGCGAAAGTAGAAGCTAATGGAGAGGCTGCTTCTTCATTTGTCAACTTGCGGTTGGGGCTTGCACACACTGTTCACTTATTTTGACCCAATTTGGCTGCCAAAGAAACTGCACGAGTGATTCGAGTATGCTGTTGGTAGTTGTTTTAATATTCGTAACAGGTTCTTTAGCCGTCTCTGAGCTAGGGATTTATTATTATTAGAGCCACAGAAACTTTATTTTAATGCGTCGCGTGTGTCAATTTCGCTTTTGCTTTTTGTTACTTTGAAACCCGTTTCAATCAACTGTCTTGTTAATCCCTTAAGCATTATAAATAAAGAGCCCCTTTAGTTTCAATTGTATCCAGTTCCATCGGGATGTCCCGTGAGAGATAGTACCAGGACCTTTGATTCGGCAACAGCCATTTTTCTCACCCCTTGTGTTGGTTAATTTTTTTCTTCTGCTAACGGCGTACGGTGTGAAAAACTAACCCCGTCACTAAAATGGTAAACCACGGTTTGAAGGATTTGTGTGGTGTTTTTTTTTTCGCATCCCTTTTTTCACCCTCCGGGGTCTCCGGGACTGTTTACACTGAAGGCACACTATGGTCACGTGCGAACGCAACACTCGCCAAGTACTCGCACACACCTCGCTCATTACGGCGAAAGCAAAACAAGCCGGGAAAGGCGCACACACGCGCGGGATTGATGCATTTTGTGCGGCCCTTCGTACCACCAGCAACAGTGGAATTAATCACCGAAGGCTCACTTGCCTGCCAGCCGGCGGGAAATGGTGCCGGATATGAAATCCTTCGGCACGGTGCCCAAAATAATAACGTCACACACGCCACCGACACATGCATTAATGGCAATAAATTTTGCATCCTTGCCACACCACTCACAGAAGCGGTGGGGGCCCGCTATTGTGTTGTTGTGCAACTAAATAAAAAAAATCCTAGCCAGGATGAAATGCTTGCCTTTCACACACTCCGCGTGGAAAGTGTAAACGGTCGCGTAATTGCGCATCCACTTACGTGCTTTAATGAGAAAACACTTACGCCAGAGACAGGGATAAATAATAACGTTTTTCTCGAGGTGTTGGATGTTTCTTTCTAGTGTTTTGCTACTTTCACAACGTCCTTGTTGGAAACTTTATGTTATGTGCATTTATTTTTAAAACCTAGCTTAGTTTACAAGGTTTTGCCAGGGTAAAACTAGAAGCGTTACCAACATTGAATCAAAACTGTCCACATGATCAAAACAATTGTCGCTTTTATTCTATATCAAGCGTTAAATTCTCCATTTTTTAAATATTTCAAAATATTTGTTCCTTCCATTCTTCTATGCACATTAACTTTAAGTCACAATAATACCAAACAGAAACAGAGTGTATAAAGAGTATAAAGAGATGTCAATATTATCGAAGATTTCCGCTAACGATCGAATCGATTGACTCCCGTTCACAATCGCACACGTACCCGTAATCAGCTGAATCGCTCCACCCCAAACAAGATTAAAATTGCGGCCTCTTACACTCTCGTTTATGCAAATGAAACGAGATCGTTCGATCTTTCCAGCATTGCAAAACAAAAAAAAACAGATTCATCCTATTAAGAGATGCGCCCGTATGCATCACCATCTGCCACAATACAAACATTAACCTTTCTTTCTTGGCCAGTTTCGCTCGCTTGCCATGTTTAACAACCCACTCAACATACCCGGGGGACGCTATAGAAGGACAGCCTGGTCCCGGTGACGCCGAGAAAATCGGGATCGTAAATTGTGCAGTAAAACCGATCCTCCAGTAAAGTGTGCATATTTATTTCCCTGCACGCTCATTTGAGGTGGCAATAAAATTTGCGTTCTTAACTTGCAAATAACGCCACACCAACCTCCTCCGATGTCTGTCTGGATTATAAGTGAAAACAGGAAAGGGCGACCTGCAAGCGAATTCGGCGGGGACCATTAAGGTGGCGTCGAACCGTGACAAAACCGGGAATTGGTGCGCTGAGACGTCTCGCCAGTATCAGGTTTTTCTTGCACGCCGTCATCAAGCAGTGCATTTGTTTATGTTTTGATTTGAGGTCGCAGTTTTATAGCCCACGGATTGAAATAATAATGACGTTTGGTCAATCACTGTTGTCAATAAAGCGCAAGACGACAACTTCAAGATTTCTCTGGACCGGTTTGCGCCCCATATGGAGGATTATAAAGCATCAGTAAAAGCCACCCATCAATATGTACCGTGTTCACAAGAGTAAGATTTAGGACCTTGGAAAACTTCGGCTAGTAGAGCCCGTCCACCATAAAAGCCCCAACTTCAAGAGAAATTCTTAACAGAGTACACACGCTTTACACCACTTATCCGGGGAGCCCAATAAACCTGTCCGAACGGTCGAAGCTGTTGAAAGCATGTCTCTACGCCCGTACGCACTCAGTTTCGAGGTCACGCCTGAGGGAACAACTGTTTGGTGTTTGGTGCAATAAATTACCCCTGGTGGGGAGGGCATTGGAATTTGAAGTTGGACAAGTAATTATTTTTCCACCTATTTTTTTGTTTTTGGGCTTTTTTCTGCCAATTTAATTGGAATGTCATCCAAGGATTTTCCTTTTCTGATTCAACGTATGATTGATTCATAAACCGACAACCGGAGCACCTATTGTAGGGTGCGAGGGCGATTTAATTGCTTTGCTCGTTTATTGACATCATTAAAAATTCATCCAATTTTGTGCACATTGAGGCTTCAGGATGGGCTTAGAGTAGTGATTAAATAAATTTTGTTTTCGTTGCTCCAAAACTTTTGACTATTCTTCTATCACGTACAGTTTAATCTCACGGGCGATAAATTTTGCAGCTGAACTTTGGTTTGCCATCGTGTTAAATTATACGTCCACATGTGTATCGTTGTGTCTTCGTATGTTTAAAATGCTGTAGATGCCACGCTCTCGGACCCTGCCACCGGCTTGCTTATAAACCACACATTTTCCGCTACTTTATAACTCCTCACTGCCGTAATAGAAAACAGTGGCCTCACAGTGGTCAATGCGGTGGTGGTACGGTACACGGTGTCCTCTATTGCTGGAACGTGAGTCCATTTATGAGATTTTTCTGCTCATAGATTTCTGAAGCCCGCGCACATCGTGTTTCCGGAAGGTAGCTAGTAGTAGGAGCTGCTCGGGCTCTTCATCACCTGCTCTTTATGATCTGGTGCCATCTGGCGCTCGTTCCACGTTTTGCTGAATTGCTTCTCTATTGGTTATGGGGTTTTAAAGAGGGTTTTTTGTCGCTCGTTTTCCTCGTACCCCAAATGTCCCCATCTATTCATGTTGGTGTGTGTGTGTTTCGTACGACAATCTTTAAAATCTCGGCATTGCTCTGCTTTGCTGTGGTGGCTTTTGCAGTGAACCCGAAAACGTTTGCTCACTGGCCTGTGGCGAACCTTGCGAGGGGTAGTAGCATCGTACCCCACCCGACTTTGGTGGTTTCGGGCGGTTCCTACTGCAACAGAGCAACTCCTGGTGTCCTGTGGCACATGGCAATAATATTGAAAGTCGTGGAGCAAACTGGTAGCTTAAGCAACACATATAGAGACACACACGCTCGCCCCGGTGATACGTATTGCATCCAAGCGTCATAAATAACCACACTACACTTAATAACTTCGCCTATTGTACCCAGCATTCGGAGGGACAAGCCTTGGGAATTCCTCGCACTACCCAAACTCGCTCCAAATGTCTAGCTTTTGGGATGGTTCCCGATTCATAGTATCAAACGTTGGAGAATGAGATCTGGCCAAAAAAATGAGTAGGGAAATACCGAAACAGACACAATCGTTTACGCTGCTTCCGAATGCATCCGGAAGCTTCCGTGTTGCAGAACCGCAAACAATCCTCCGATGCCCTCACCAAGCACTAACGCCTAGTCGGCAAACCGCAAACTCTGTGTGTGTATGTAAAAATAGGGATACGAGACAATTCATTCCCGCTGGCGGAAAATGGAGACACAATCGACACAATCCTTCTTTTTCTGGTGTTCGGGGGGTTTTTGCGGTATGCACCCTGGAAGGAGAGACAGAGATCTCTCTGTGAAGTCATCCTCGACGGTAGTGCCGACAATTGTCCGAAAGAGGGCGCGAACTCGTCTGATGATTTTTCGGTGCGCAAGTTGAAATTCGAGTTCGGTTTTCTCTTTTAATATCCCGCAATCTTTTCTGCATAGGAGGCTTTCAGTCTCGGCAAACGAATTGTGAATAACAAAACGCCCAATCCAGTTCGAAGTAGACGCCGGATTGTGGACACGGGAGTTTACTGTGTGGAGAAGAGTTGGCTCGGAGTGACATTTTTATCCCTTCCCGAAAGCCTGGATGGTGATAAAAACTGTTTCTGCTGAAAGCAAAACGGAACGCCCGAACGGAAATGGTGCAAAAACGTGAAAGTGTTATAAATATTTGAAAAAGACTTGATTGTACCGCACCGATAAAGCAACACCGTACGGACCGCCTCTGTCCACAGGTCCTCCTGTTCTGCAAGGACTGAATCTGAACACGATGGGGAAAACATTTTTCATGATCAACCGACGTTCACCGCAGTGTTACTCAACGGAGAAAAAAAAACATAACCGGGACTGATCATTCGCGATAGGACACCGGGAAAATAGGTACTGCCACCCGGGTGCCACGCTTCGTGAAGTGAAAAGTGAAGAAAACTAATTTGAAATAAATCACGTCTCCATGAGAGAGAGGCCCGCGCGAAAAAGAGTCCTTTTGTCGTTCGGAGAGGTTTTTCGGGGCTCGTCGTTGTCGTCCACGTAATAGTGGAATGAATGCAGTTGGGATGGTAATGTGACGCTATTTGCACAATTTCTCGAATAAGTAAGTGACTTGTTGGAATTGGTTTATCTTACAGCTGGGGAGATTTTATTTCATTATTCATTGAATGATCACCTATTCGTTTGCAACACTTGTTTCTATAAATTATTGTAATCCGGACAATCTTTTGGAAGAAGTTTTTGTCGGTTTAAGATTACTCATCCGTCTTTTTTACTGCTTTATTAGAATTGCAATCACTTTTTATTGCGGAAATCGCCTATAACACTGAGGTCAGGTAGAAACCACCATAACTATAAATGAAGCGACTCATCACATGATAAAACAATAATTTGCAGGTTAGTTGTTGCGCGAGCTTAACAAAAAAAATGCACAAAAGCAAATAAACTTTAACATGAAACGATGAAACGATATAAAATACGATGACGAGGTTCCATTGAAGCCATTAAAACCCGGCATCGCCTTTCGGTCCCGAAGTTGCGAAACTGCATAGCTCCGAGGGTACAGCATTTCCGTTCCCTTACTTGGCTGCGAAGGATGCAGAGGTGGCCAAAATCGCCCCAAAGTGTGGTAGCACCATCAGCATCGTCATCATCGAGACCACAAGAAAGCAGGAGCAAATCGCTCTCAAGAAGGCAACCTTCTTCTTGCAAAAAACGGCACAAGCCGACAATATTTATGACCACCAAAGAAAACGCTAGCCACCAACGATGATGACGACGCGCACCGAAGGAAGAAGGTGCGTGGTGCAGTCGACTAAAAAAGCGAAACACATAAACATAAACGCTCGGTTCAGGAAAATGATTGAGGAGCCACCAGGCAGGGGAAGAAAAAAAAACGACGCTCCAAGGCGCCCAGCAACACAGCATCTCATGCTCTTTCGTCGAGTGTTGTCCAGGCGTCTTTCTTTTTTTTTTGGGCGATGTCCAAAAACGAAGCATCCGTAAACGTAAACGAGACGACTGCTCCTTAACGAGGATCGTGGTGATCCGGGCCAGGCGGGATCCTTCGCGGGGTAAGAAATATTGGCCATATAAATTCATCATAAATATATCAAAAGTAATCGTAAACGGAGAAGGAGCCCACGAGCATAAATACGATGCAACTGCAACCGGCGGAAATAAGGAATAATAATTCTCTCGGTTGTAAGTGTAGGAATGGAAGAAGAGATATAGAGCGAAGCACTTGAGGCCAATGGTGGCTTGGGAAGAAGCGAGTGGAGCGTTTTTGTGGAGGCAGAAGACGATCGTAACGAGGCGTGAAGGATGCAGATGTTTGCACAAGAAGAAAATACCTCCTGTGCGGCGCGTGTGGAATGAGGCGAGCAGGATTTGGCCAAAGCAAGAGAAACGGGGTCTTTCTACAACGGCCGTTGTGTAATAAAAACAAATCTTGCAGAATTCCCCGTCAGCGAATGGAAAGGAAAATGAAATTAAATACAAGAACAATGTCGATATGGGCACGAAGTCTTGGGCTGGATCCTTTGCGCGCGTGAGATGGAGGTTCACAACATTAACAAAACAATGAATATCCTTCGAGCGTACACAGCTGGTGGCGGCGGCCATGGTCTCGGTGTCAAATGTCGTAATATAAACGCCACGGTTTCGAATTGGACCCGTGTCAGCTGGTTTCACACAGGGCAGGTTTCAACTTTCAATGGCCGTTTGCTTTGTGTAGTGTAATTATGTAATTATGAATTGTGCTTAAAGAACTCTCGCATTCGGGAGGTTTCAGAATTCTATTTTCGGATCTTACATAAACATTCGAAATAAATGATCCATTATAAATAGAATTTTATTTTCCAACCTTTAGGAATTCTTATTAGACGAGGCACTCCTTGTGGCAGATTCTACAAACTTTCATATAAAGAGCTTCCTATCAACCATAATCTCCACTCGACGACGTGTGCAAATTAGTAACTCTGCTCACAACAACTCCAAGCAGATAGAACTCACACGAAAAAAAAACACGCCGAGGAAAAAATCGAACATTCCAAATTGGACAAAACTTTACCACCAGTGGCCGGCCTGACCTAACCGCGCTTGGAAATTGGGGAAGGAAAGAAGAAGAGTTAACTTCGCTTCCGCTAATTACAGCACACCATAAATCGACCATAATCCGTACCTAACGAGCCATAACGACCCCCATATAGCGCTCTACGAACAACAACAACAACAACCTAGCCAGCCCACCAAAGAGCCTAGGGAAGTACGGACGCGAAAAGAAGGAGAAAGCGCCACACCGGAGGTTGCTCTACAGTAGCCGTCCACCATCACTACCCAAGGCATCGTCATCATTCCTTCGTGATGAGCGAGCAATGATTTTCGACCTGTTTCGTTTTTTTTTCGTGTGTGTATTCGTCTGTCTATTTGTTTGTTTGTTGCTCCTTTCTTTCTCCTGTTTGGTTCCACCAGCACTTCTAGGCCGCTGTGACGCGCTCTCGCGTAGTCGGCAGTAGTAGGTAGGCACCCAATCATGTGTAATTACTATCATTTTCGCCCGATTCATGAACTACGAAACACAGACTCCACGACTCCGCGAAGAAAAAGAGTGGAGCAAAACTCTCTGGACTCTGGAGGTTCGGTCTCGCTCTAGCTTCAGCAGCAGTGACCGTGATCGCCGGAACTTAGGTTATGTTCAATCGTTCAGTTCGTAATTTTGGTCGGTAGCCAGCGGGAAGAAAGGCACACAGGGTACACACAGCAACCAAGGCAAAATTATCTGTAATCATATCATTAGACAGAATTATTCAAAACAAGTTTAAACTCCAAACAAGAGTTTGTGCCCCCTTACGGGCGAAGCAACCGATTTCCTTCCGCGGGGCTTCCAAACCTTCTTCGCTAGTAGAAGATGAAGACGCCAAAACATCTTTACTACTACGTGCCAGCGGCAAGTACGTGCGTGTGCGCGCGGGAAATGAACTTCAATAGGTTTGATTTGCCAACGACTCGTCGCGGAAGAAGAGATAGAAGGGAGGGTCCCTTAACGCCCGCAGGCCTGCTCCCGGTACGCGGGAAAAAGGGTTCGTTGTTGCCTAATCATGATGATTGAATGAAATCCGCTTTTTGAAATTCTTCAGGAGAAAGACTCTTGGAAACTCATTCCAGAGAAGCCTCCGGCTATTGGACTCGTCTAGAGCGAGAGAGAGGTGTCCGAATGCATCGAATATTGCAGAACTTTTACCCCACGGGTGAAAAATACTTCCTGAGGAATTTGAGATATTGAAGTTTTTGTTTGTTTATTGTAGAGTTATTTACTAACCAAAGCTATTGATTATTCACGAAAAAAAAAACCAGTTAGCTGCCTTCGTCCATCCCATCTCTGTGGCACTGAAATTGAGACGCAGCCATCCATTATGTCTTGATTAAACTTGCGCCTTGTGGAGATATCGCATCTTGGAAATCGGCAAACCTAGCCCATAACTCAAACTCCTCAAACATTCAGCGCTCACATCTGTTCCCAACGATCTCCCCCCAGAGTGTCACACCAGTATCGAATGATCGCAAATGATCACCACCAAAGTTGCTGAGCAACTTCAACAAACTGCATGACGGTGGACACCAGCAAGGCAGACGTCGCGGGGTGTGCGACTCTTGTGTGAGAAGATTTGTTCACGAAAATTTATCGCCTCCGAACGTAAAATTAATTGACACACCGCTTCCCATCCGGTGTTGTTGCCCGTTATGGACACACCGGCGATGGATGTGCCGGTGTGCTGGGGTGGTTCCAGTGGGTTGATTTTTCTTTCCGGCAGCTAAATCTTTACGCCCCTCGGTTGGTTTTGTTGACGCGCCAGATTCGGATTATTTTAATTTCGTCCAGAAACGTACGTACCTATCTAACGGTGGCGATCAATAAACTGCTGGACACGATTGGGAGAGATGTTGTGGTGGATATATGGGATGGTGGTCAGTATGTTTCACCGAAAGCTGGTCTAATTTCCTGTGTGTGTGTGTGTGTCTGTGTGTGTACATTCCTCACGGAGAGGAAGAAGCGTAAAACCGGCCTTTGAAATATGGGCTCACATTTTACGACCTTCCTAGCCTTTTTTTTCTCTCCAGGTTTTCTTTCATCCAAGGCCTAATGATCTTTACGCGTGCGTTGGAGCAGAGCGCCTTTCTATAACGAGCAGGAAATTTAAATCGTCATCGAAGCTGACCAGGCCAGCGAATGCAGATGCCTATCTTATTAGACAGGCAAAGCAAATAAGCAAACAAAGCAGAGAAGGGAGAGCTGTTTTGAAATCTATTTAAATCAATTTCTGTAAAAATCGGTGGCCGTTGAAATTGTTAAATTACGAGAGAAATTTTGAGAAGCGACTGTTGCTTAATAAGGAAGCCAGTTTGAAATTGTAGCTGAAGGTATTTGTGATCCTCGGAAGTCAACCTTTAGCTTGCGTAAGGCAATAAAAAGCATTCACAAAATCTTTCTCCAAAAACAAGACAAATGGTGTGAGTGTAAAACGTGAAGAAAATCTCAGACACGACGAGAGGATATCGAGAAACCCCAACGAACATCTTCTTTATAGGGAAACCCGTCTAGCCAGCAAGCCAGAAACCACCTACATTCGCCCTCACCATTTTCAATTTGTGGCGATTTCAATAACGCAGTTACGAACGTCGAACGGGAGCGGAGACCGCAGACGAAGCACAACAGACTTCTCGTTAGCAAAAGTCAGAAGGAATAGCGATCAAAATATTGACTTTTATTGCTTCTCGTTGTGTTGATGTGTTATGCGGCGCAGCCCTCTTCGAGCTATTTGCCCCAAACCCAATGCGCGTGGCGCCAACAGCCAACGATCATCCATCCCGTCTGACCTGACACGAAGAAATGAAGGATAAAACCACAACTTGAGGGCACGCTCGCTCGCCCAGCAAGATCTGAAGCTGTGTGTGTGTGTGTGCTCTGCACTGACACTGATTCTCATTACCATAACCCCTGATATCTATCCCGCAAGCAACACAGGGCTTCAAAATCAGAAATTGATTTCCACACCACAAAACCAATCAAAGCGCTCAAGATCCGTCATCCTAGCGGCAAAGGAATCGAGCCAGCATCCTCGGAGGAGCGCATCATACATCATAACTCAACATCCTTGAGACTGGACTGCCGAAATGCAGTCCGCAACGGTGGAAAATGTTAAGTGGCCAACGGGAGGGACTCTTTTTTTTGTTGCCGGGACAGTTCCCAACATAAACGATGGTAGCCGCACGTTCGCTTTGCGTAAACAAACACTCCTCTACAAAAGGGATGGAAAACTCTACTGTGCATATTGCAATCGATACACTCGCTCGCGCACCCTGCATTGTCCTCCCTAAAGGTAGATGGAGATGAACATGAGACACGCGTTTGCAATAAATCTGCTGTCAGGTTTTTGTTGCCCGGTGGGTAGGTTTTGATTGTGATGCTTGAAGGAGCAAAAAATCCTCACAAACTGCTGCACTTATTGGCTGGCAGGAGCTGAACCGGTGGCTGCAGCAGGACATTTCTCAGACACAACGGATGAATCCCCGAGCAGTGATTTCGAAATATTAAATTGGTGCACAATGTCTTTGCTCGCTCCCTCCCAAGGGGTTCAAGCGTACAGAACGAAATATCAATTTAAAGTTCCGCAAAACTGGAAAGTGCGCATATTGTGTGTCTCTTGCCACGTGCCACACTGTATGCCGGCTAAGAGAGCGCCCTTTGCACCATACTCCGAGATATGAGGTTATCGTTAAAAATTTACCCTACGACGCGCCATCTTCCCAAAGGGCTGACGAAGTAGTGAGAATGAAAGTGCGAGAACTGTCAAAACTGTCGAAACAAAGCAGTATAAAAACGCAATAACTAGTATCACGTGTCCTCTCCCGGGGGCGTTGGGGTTGGTGGTCGCACGTCGACGGGAAGAAAAACATTGAAGAAGGTTGCCTTATAACACTTCTCCCTAAACCTTACACTCAACGGCAAACAAAACGCCTTCGATTTGAGTAGAATTTGATTTATGCTTGACATAGGGCAACACTACCGTCATCCCGGTTGGAAATAGTATGATGGAACTCGCTTATGTCAGGTTTGACAGCGCGCCCTATGCATATAAGTGTGTGATGGATCAGTTGTGTGACAGTTTGCTAATACGATAAACAAATTTCGGTTCTACTGCTTCTTTCTTATCTCCCATTTTTATCCTTTTTATTCGCTCCTTCTTCTGTCAACTGTTTGATGGAATGATTGAATGACGGAATGCTAGAATTCCTCTACTCATCCACTAAGGTGACAGGCGACGTGCATTAATAATGCAAACTCATTATACATATTACAACCCACCGCACGAAAAGGGTATTTAATGCGATATCCCCAACTCCAGCATACAAAGGATATGCTAATCCTTTTGCACTTTGCAATTACTGCCTTCGGTGGGGTCCTTCGCATAACAACTTCGCACCATAAGCCACTAACACTCCAACACTGTCAGATGTGATTAATACTATACATCCCATTCCATCCACCGCCAGAGGAACGTTGCAAACCCGGTGAGAATGAATTTGTGGATGCATTTATTCCGATGCAGTGCAGTGCAGTTCTCCCCGAAAAGACAAACAATAAATTAATTCTCTCAAACACGCACGACAGCGCACGGGCTGTGTGTCCCTCGTGCAACGTTCAATTCGCCGACGACGCCAACCAACTTCAATGTGATAGTTTGAGAAACGACTGTTGCGTGCGTACACT
>KZ062238.1:116931-136592 GCA_002091835.1 Anopheles maculatus
CTGAACGATTGAACATAACCTAAGTTCCGGCGATCACGGTCACTGCTGCTGAAGCTAGAGCGAGACCGAACCTCCAGAGTCCAGAGAGTTTTGCTCCACTCTTTTTCTTCGCGGAGTCGTAGAGTCTGTGTTTCGTAGTTCATGAATCGGGCGAAAATGATAGTAATTACACATGATTGGGTGCCTACCTACTACTGCCGACTACGCGAGAGCGCGTCACAGCGGCCTAGAAGTGCTGGTGGAACCAAACAGGAGAAAGAAAGGAGCAACAAACAAACAAATAGACAGACATACACACACGAAAAAAAAACGAAACAGGTCGAAAATCATTGCTCGCTCATCACGAAGGAATGATGACGATGCCTTGGGTAGTGATGGTGGACGGCTTCTGTGGAGCAACCTCCGGTGTGGCGCTTTCTCCTTCTTTTCGCGTCCGTACTTCCCTAGGCTCTTTGGTGGGCTGGCTAGGTTGTTGTTGTTGTTGTTCGTAGAGCGCTATATGGGGGTCGTTATGGCTCGTTAGGTACGGATTATGGTCGATTTATGGTGTGCTGTAATTAGCGGAAGCGAAGTTAACTCTTCTTCTTTCCTTCTCCAATTTCCAAGCGCGGTTAGGTCAGACCGGGCACTGGTGGTAAAGTTTTGTCCAATTTGGAATGTTCGATTTTTTCCTCGGCGTGTTTTTTTTTCGTGTGAGTTCTATCTGCTTGGAGTTGTTGTGAGCAGAGTTACTAATTTGCACACGTCGTCGAGTGGAGATTATGGTTGATAGGAAGCTCTTTATATGAAAGTTTGTAGAATCTGCCACAAGGAGTGCCTCGTCTAATAAGAATTCCTAAAGGTTGGAAAATAAAATTCTATTTATAATGGATCATTTATTTCGAATGTTTATGTAAGATCCGAAAATAGAATTCTGAAACCTCCCGATTGCGAGAGTTCTTTAAACACAATTCGTAATTACATAATTGCACTACACAAAGCAAACGGCCATTGAAAGATGAAACCCGCACTGTGTGAAACCAGCTGACACGGGTCCAATTCGAAACCATGGCGTTTATATTACGACATTTGACACCGAGACCATGGCCACCGCCACCAGCTGTGTACGCTCGAAGGATATTCATTGTTTTGTTAATGTTGTGAACCTCCATCTCACGCGCGCAAAGGATCTAGCCCAAGACTTCGTGCCCATATCGACATTGTTCTTGTATTTAATTTCATTTTCCTTTCCATTCGCTGACGGGGAATTCTGCAAGATTTGTTTTTATTACACAACGGCCGTTGTAGAAAGACCCCGTTTCTCTTGCTTTGGCCAAATCCTGCTCGCCTCATTCCACACGCGCCGCACAGGAGGTATTTTCTTCTTGTGCAAACATCTGCATCCAAGGCCTAATGATCTTTACGCGTGCGTTGGAGCAGAGCGCCTTTCTATAACGAGCAGGAAATTTAAATCGTCATCGAAGCTGACCAGGCCAGCGAATGCAGATGCCTATCTTATTAGACAGGCAAAGCAAATAAGCAAACAAAGCAGAGAAGGGAGAGCTGTTTTGAAATCTATTTAAATCAATTTCTGTAAAAATCGGTGGCCGTTGAAATTGTTAAATTACGAGAGAAATTTTGAGAAGCGACTGTTGCTTAATAAGGAAGCCAGTTTGAAATTGTAGCTGAAGGTATTTGTGATCCTCGGAAGTCAACCTTTAGCTTGCGTAAGGCAATAAAAAGCATTCACAAAATCTTTCTCCAAAAACAAGACAAATGGTGTGAGTGTAAAACGTGAAGAAAATCTCAGACACGACGAGAGGATATCGAGAAACCCCAACGAACATCTTCTTTATAGGGAAACCCGTCTAGCCAGCAAGCCAGAAACCACCTACATTCGCCCTCACCATTTTCAATTTGTGGCGATTTCAATAACGCAGTTACGAACGTCGAACGGGAGCGGAGACCGCAGACGAAGCACAACAGACTTCTCGTTAGCAAAAGTCAGAAGGAATAGCGATCAAAATATTGACTTTTATTGCTTTTCGTTGCGTTGATGTGTCAAGTGGCGCAGCCGAGCTATTTGCCCCCAACCCAAAGCGCGTGGCGCCAACAGCCAACGATCATCCATCCCGTCTGACCTGACACGAAGAAATGAAGGATAAAACCACAACTTGAGGGCACGCTCGCTCGCCCAGCAAGATCTGAAGCTGTGTGTGTGTGTGTGCTCTGCACTGACACTGATTCTCATTACCATAACCCCTGATATCTATCCCGCAAGCAACACAGGGCTTCAAAATCAGAAATTGATTTCCACACCACAAAACCAATCAAAGCGCTCAAGATCCGTCATCCTAGCGGCAAAGGAATCGAGCCAGCATCCTCGGAGGAGCGCATCATACATCATAACTCAACATCCTTGAGACTGGACTTCCGAAATGCAGTCCGCAACGGTGGAAAATGTTAAGTGGCCAACGGGAGGGACTCTTTTTTTTGTTGCCGGGACAGTTCCCAACATAAACGATGGTAGCCGCACGTTCGCTTTGCGTAAACAAACACTCCTCTACAAAAGGGATGGAAAACTCTACTGTGCATATTGCAATCGATACACTCGCTCGCGCACCCTGCATTGTCCTCCCTAAAGGTAGATGGAGATGAACATGAGACACGCGTTTGCAATAAATCTGCTGTCAGGTTTTTGTTGCCCGGTGGGAAGGTTTTGATTGTGATGCTTGAAGGAGCAAAAAATCCTCACAAACTGCTGCACTTATTGGCTGGCAGGAGCTGAACCGGTGGCTGCAGCAGGACATTTCCCAGACACAACGGATGAATCCCCGAGCAGTGATTTCGAAATATTAAATTGGTGCACAATGTCTTTGCTCGCTCCCTCCCAAGGGGTTTGAGCGTACAGAACGAAATATCAATTTAAAGTTCCGCAAAACTGGAAAGTGCGCATATTGGGTGTCTCTTGCCACGTGCCACACTGTATGCCGGCTAAGAGAGCGCCCTTTGCACCATACTCCGAGATATGAGGTTATCGTTAAAAATTTACCCTACGACGCGCCATCTTCCCAAAGGGCTGACGAAGTAGTGAGAATGAAAGTGCGAGAACTGTCAAAACTGTCGAAACAAAGCAGTATAAAAACGCAATAACTAGTATCACGTGTCCTCTCCCGGGGGCGTTGGGGTTGGTGGTCGCACGTCGACGGGAAGAAAAACATTGAAGAAGGTTGCCTTATAACACTTCTCCCTAAACCTTACACTCAACGGCAAACAAAACGCCTTCGATTTGAGTAGAATTTGATTTATGCTTGACATAGGGCAACACTACCGTCATCCCGGTTGGAAATAGTATGATGGAACTCGCTTATGTCAGGTTTGACAGCGCGCCCTATGCATATAAGTGTGTGATGGATCAGTTGTGTGACAGTTTGCTAATACGATAAACAAATTTCGGTTCTACTACTTCTTTCTTATTTCCAATTTTTATCCTTTTTATTCGCTCCTTCTTCTGTCAACTGTTTGATGGTATGATTGAATGACGGAATGCTAGAATTCCTCTACTCATCCACTAAGGTGACAGATGACGTGCATTAATAATGCAAACTCATTATACATATTACAACCCACCGCACGAAAAGGGTATTTAATGCGATATCCCCAACTCCAGCATACAAAGGATATGCTAATCCTTTTGCACTTTGCAATTACTGCCATCGGTGGGGTCCTTCGCATAACAACTTCGCACCATAAGCCACTAACACTCCAACACTGTCAGATGTGATTAATACTATACATCCCATTCCATCCACCGCCAGAGGAACGTTGCAAACCCGGTGAGAATGAATTTGTGGATGCATTTATTCCGATGCTGTGAAGTTCCCCCCAAAAAGACAAACAATAAATTAATTCTCTCAAACACGCACGACAGCGCACGGGCTGTGTGTCCCTCGTGCAACGTTCAATTCGCCGACGACGCCAACCAACTTCAATGTGATAGTTTGAGAAACGACTGTTGCGTGCGTACACTGACTGGGGGTAAAGTTATGAGTTGTGTACGTATCCTGCGATCGGGATCGACCGGAGCGTGTAATCGTTAAATTGAAAAGCCGTAAAGTTCAGCCCTTGTCAGAAGGAAACAGTGCCGTGTCCCTTCTACCAGGAACAAGACACACCGATCGTTAGCCGATTGAGAAAGTGTGTTTGGTGGATGGCCACCCGTTGTGAGGTGTTCGCCGCGTGGAGAGTTCGTGCAAGTTGAACCCTTCCCACGGCAGAACCCGAAACGATTCTTAACTTCAACCCCAGCGGGAATTCTCAGCAAGGGGTGGGTGAATCCGAACCGGCAACGACGCCGGATAACAACCACCGCGAGAATCGGTGTTGAAACCAAACACCCGACCCCAGACAGTGGGAGAATGTTGGTCCAGAACAAGATTTTAAGATACTCGCCATAAACATTGGTTGGTGCCCGAGCGACGCATCGTTTTGGCATACACAAATACGTACGCACACACACAAACGCACTCGCACGGCGATCAACTTGCCGACCAAAAAACACACTCCATTTCGTCGAACGTTTTGCAAAAGAACGCACTCGATCCCCGATCATGTTCGATTTCGGCTGTTGTGGTGGTGCTACGCCGTGTTAAGACTCTTGGCTTCACACTTGGCCGCATCAATATACACTCAATATTTATTCTTCATAAATTCAAATCTCAATCAAACGTTAAATAAATACTGGGCCCGAAAATAAACAACGCGAAACGAATTGCGCTGGATGGGGCGAGACTTCATGCACCACCAGTCGCGCTGCTTGAAACGCACTCGACGAAAGCGAAGAAAGAAAAATTAAGACCAAGAACCACGATCGGTTTGAAGTTCTTACGTTACGAAATTTAAATTTCTGTAAGGTGAACTGCCCTGGAGGCAGGAATGGAGAGACACCCCTAACAGTACCGAAAAAAAGGAGAAGTGTTATGATTTCTTTTACGCTTTTCTCATCGTTTTCATCGTCCCCCAATTCTCTCCAACTCTCCCATTGTGGAGCGTTGGGGATTGTATCGGCGCATAATCTTGTTAAAAGAAATTTGCACGATTTTGGTGGAAGGGCATGTGGATGGCTTGGAGGGTAATAAATTGAAAGATGTTTAACCTCGTCTCGTCGCCAAGGGAGGCTGGATTTGGGAAAAAGAAGCCTGAAAAGACAGGTGTGATAACGCCTTCTTTCGACGATGGAGCAGAGGAAGAACTTACAATACTGTTTCTCTTCTTTTTCCTTCGCTAATCGCGATGATGCAGACGATGTGTGATTGTTGCTTACGATTGCAGTGTTTGCATCATGTAGCAGGCGGTAGCTTTGTTTATTTGTTTCTCCATTGCCCGTCGGAATGTGGATGAGTAATGCAAATTATGGAGAGGACCCCCGTGACGCTGAACTGAACGGTTCGCTGTTTTGCGAGTGTGTTTCCTGATTAACCGGACATAGTTAAACCATCTCTTATTGTAAGCGTGATTGGCATCATACTAAAGTGTTTCTATGTTTGCTTCTTTTCTCTCTCTTTTCAGGTAAGCAATACTGATCTGTACAAGAATTGGAAGTTATGATGACGTTGCTCTTCTTCGTCTGTATGCTGGATGCTTCTGCCTTAGAGTTTTGTTTACTCGGACCTGGATGAAGTAGTCCTGCAATGAACCAGGATCCGGATGGGATTTAAACGACCTGCCACGCGTTGTTAAAGACCTGCGACCCAACAAATACACCATCGTGCTGCGTCAGTAGAGGATGTCGCATTTTGGGACCATATCAATTGCACTCCAAACCGAAACAAAACCGATAAATGTGTTTTCCACGCATAAAAGAACCGAAAAACAAGCAATAATAATGATCGGTTGTTTGGTGGTGACGAGCTGGAAGAAAAAAGTTACCAATACGAAGCTCTAGTGATGCGGAAACCACCAGCAAAAACGAATGTATCAAACCCATAGACTGCATAGAATTGCAAACCTCAAACGATTTATCGCGTGCACGTTTGTCAACCTTTTCACAAGTGCACAAGCACATCACTAGCTGGAATCGATGGTGTCCATGTCCGGTGTGAGTTATTTGCCACCACCATCACCAGCAAGCAAATGTTTTTTTTTCTTCACCCCAACCTTTAAAATGTATTTCCCACCAGAGGTTTCTGGACGTTCCCTGGCTGGGACGGTTGCGGTAGCGAAATATCAATTTACAAAAACCGCGGCCCACCCAACGTCAATCACAAAGGTTGGCCGCAAAATGGCGAATAGTAGCAGTTGAATTGTTTTTTTTTTCTTCACTCTCTCTCTCGCCCATGTGTGTGCATCCTCGAGGCTATTGAATTGACCAGCGCTACCTCCACCGGGACACGATGGAGCTACCTCCACCGGGACACGATGGATCGCGATGAAGCATAAAAACCGATCTCACCCATACGTCACCATCAGTCACACCGGGGACGCAAACATTCCAATATAAACTGCTGCAATCGTTCAAATCGCTTGTCACATAGCGTTTGTTTAGGTTTCCGCCTGTTTTTTTTTTGCGGTTCCTTGTCTGGTTGTTGTGGTATGAATGCTATTGATGCTTTAGAAAACCGATCCACAAATCCCTAACACTAACCGGTGTAGTTCGTCATTCAAAAGCACATTTTCATCAAACCCAACTCCCGCGACTATCCATTACGGGGTTGCGAATGTGAGACGATTCGATTTAGAGTGATCATTCTGAATCGGGAAGAAGCAGATTCCAGCTTCCAATCACCATCTTCTTCGTGGCGCTCAAATAGTTGCAACATTCCTCAAAGCCCCGTCAACAAGAAACTTTGTCCACTTCGAACTTATCCAGCTCTACTGTCTGTCGGTGAATCTCGGGAAGTTGTTGTGCTTTCTTTTTTTTTCGGCTAACTTGCTCCTGCCGAATCCGGTCCAGCACACACGAGCGCCATCGTCCATCGGGGGCCACCTGATCACTTGATTAATGATGCAACTTCGGTGAATAAACATTTCCACCCGTAGGTTTCGTAGCTTTTTCCAATACTGCCAGCGTTGCCCATTTTCATCAGCACAGTGTGTCCACACAATTTGTGTCTGGGTGTGTATGTGTGTGTGTTGGTATGTCCTCTAGCCATTAGCGGAAGTAGACATGCTTCTTCCTTCGCTCCGGACGAACCGTTTGACGGACAGGCTTGTGTGTTTGCTCGGTGGAGATGTTTCGCCTTCCATAAATCACTTCCAACCACGTCCAGTGGGGAAGGAAACGGAATCCTCCGGTGGTCAAACCGTGTGTGGTGGTTGAAGAAAAGCTGGTCACCAACCACACAGTGTCGTCGTCGTTCACGTTGCTCGTTGTTTGATGGAGTTTTATCAACTTACCGGAAGTCTCTGTCAGCTCTACGGGTATGCCAACCCGACCGGTGGTTTCTCATTCGGTCGGGTTGTGTCAGGAATTTAAATTAATGACATCTCTCCACCTGGCCGGAGCTTTTCCCTGGTCTGGACACTATGGGATATAATGATGCAGAAATTACCGGTCCAAGGGGATCCAACTCCTTCGGCTGCCGTTCACCTGTTTCCATGCGAGATACAAAGGCCATGAGTAAACTAAATTTTTCTATCAATCAATCGAAGAAGCTTCAGAATCACCTGCGCTGGGGTGTTAGTTGGTGTTGGTCAGCTACCACACCCGTGGCATTACTTATCGGTTAACTGCATCGCTTTACGCTATCCGTAAATGGATGAACAAGATCAACTATCTAAACACCGATAGACAGGCTAGACGATGGTAAGGAATGGGTAGGTCTTTTGTGTTATCTCAAAGGAATGATTACTATTCTTCACTAATGGATCGCTCTTCTAGTGCAGCACGCACAAGTCTAGGTGGGCAATCGATCTAGAGAAGCTGGAGCGACTTACTCCATCCAACCACCCCATTTTAGGAGAGGCGTTTGTGTGTGTGTGTGTCTGTGTACCCCGAATGTTATAAATTTATAAAGCCCTGTGCCCAAGTGTAAGCCTAAACAATAAATCGTATAATCTGCCAGCCTCCGAGATGGTCTTGCACTTGCAGCTTTGGATTAAGCTTTTGCCCGGGCTGCAACTATAACCCATCAAGAAGCACCATTGTCTTCTTGCATAGTATTAAACACATTCCAAGCAATCGTTAGTTATGGATACCAAGACGTACATACTTGGCGAGTGCAGTTCAATTTTCTTACACTGTCTGTTAGTGTGAGTGAAGCAAAAGGAGAGGTTGTGTTTACGTGTCTTCGGGTATTGTGCCGGGGTTAATTAAAAACAGTAACAGCCATAAAAATAAACATTCAACCCGGGGCCGGAGTAAAAAGAAATGTTATAAAAATTCTTTCCAGCCGTGTTTTTTACGCGCCGGCATGTACGAGGAGGCGCGTTTTCTAGCTCCGTTTCGAATTTCACCAAGGTTTCGTTAGGAAATCTACACGGAAGTACCACCAAACATTTCCATTGACTAGTAGAGGTGTAGCATTGGGATGAACCAAGTCATTGTGTTTATTTAATTAATCGTTCGTCTAACTCCCGAATCAATTTGGCCGTACGGAGATAGCCGGAAGTCTCAGCATAAAATATGGAGCATTCATCGCTCTAGCCCGAACGCGCCCCAGTCGCGAACGTTGGTGCATGCAGATTCAATTTAAGGATTGTTTTTCGAACATTGTTCGTCTGTCTTCAATTCCTCGTGAAGGGAAAAAAACGGTTTCACTCCCTTTTTCCATCCATTCCAAGACCTCTTGTAGAACCTGTGCTCTACGAACGGTTCAAGATGTCTAGAGAGAGGAAGGGAAAGAAAAAAAGGGCATAAAACTCAAACGGAACGCTAATTTATTGCCCCTGGAGTAGCGTGGACGTGCCTTTTCTGTTCCACGGTCCACGGTCAACCCCAACCAAACCGACGTCGTCGAAATAGAGGATGGCGGGGGACCTAACCTAACAACCTAGAGCCGTCGCCACATAACCTATCCGCAGTCTCGTTCCCAAGTCATTAAATTAATCGGATTACCGGTGGTCACCGTTCGAGAGAGGAACAAAAAAAACCGACGAGATTGAAACCTATCCGGAAGACGTGATTCTCTGGCACAGGGCAGAACGCGACTGACCATAAATCTCGTCTTACGTTCCTCGGCGTAACCTGAACAAGAGGTCTCCGTAGAGGTGATATTTTAGTGTACTCTCCGCGCGGGCATGATCCGGATCTATCCGATCGGGTGGGCTGTATGAAGACATTACTGGCTTTGACGAGTTGCCAACACAAACAACCGTGAGATGGACCTCTTCATACTGTTTTTTTATGGGTATACAAGAATCTGGATTTTTCTGGACCTGAAAGCCCGGAAAATGATTCCACCTTAACCAAGCTCGTAAACTGTGCCATCGATATTTTATGTCCAAGTTCTGCATTTTCCACAATTTTTGGATGAATTTCAAGCTGTGGTTGGTTGGGCTGGCATGGCATTAAAATTACACAACTGGCCACCGTCACCTGAAGCGTGGTATATTTCGTTCTCGGTTTGCATTATTTTGCACACCACACGCAATCAGAATGCAATTCGCATATAAATTTCGCATCACTTGTCACGCCTTTTCGGAGAGGGGATGTTAAATGGGTTGACACATTCATCTCGACTCGGCGTTGGACAGTTGTGGAAAAAGCGGGAGCATATATTTATCGTGGAATTAGTTATCGATTCACAGTTTGATTTCGGGACGTGATGATGTGAGCGGTCGTGGGAGCGCTTTTTTATCTCTGATGGAATGATGGAGTTACAATAGTTGGTGAAAATGTTCAAATATAATTCATTCAATAAGTACTACAAAAAATGAGCTGACATTCAGATTTTTCTGTCCAATTCCGTACATTATGTATAATCAGATTGCCAAAAAAGCAGGGCAATTAAATCGATTATTACGAACACTCAAAAGACCTTTATAGAGAAAAGGACGAACAATCGTTACCAAATTTAAGCATCACTGTATATTCATCTCTACCACCCAACCCGATTGAGAGGCGAATGCCAAAAAGCCTCGTAAAAAAATAAATGCAACAACAACAACCCAACCCGACGAGCTCGACGTTCGTGTCCAGTAATTTACCCCAAAATGTCTGGATTTAATTGGCCGAATGGATTGGGTGGTTGACTTTAATCTGCACGCGATTTCGCAATTGCTAGGCTTTGTTGGGCGCCAGAGGACAGAGAGGCTTTGGTTTTAATCGATGAATGCATTTTACGTCACACTACATCCTCCCAATCCCAGACACAATCCCTCAGATGAGATGGTCGAAAGGGGTGCTGCAAAATGTGAACCTTGACGATAGGGACGCGCTAGAGCGAATATATACGCCGCGCGCACCCATATATTGTCAGGTGCCGGTGAACGAATTTCATTAATACGCTAAATGAATTGCTACTCATTATTATTATTTTTGTCGCGAGTCGCGGTGCATCACCCTGGTGCCAGGTTGCCCGCGACCGCACATGCAGCTGGAATTGATTGCTTCTTAATTATATTACACACAAGCCAAGCTTTAAAAAAAACTAACGAGGGTGAGGATTTGGACGAATGACTTTTGTAGGAATAAAAAGGATTGATTTCATGTTATGTGGAAGCGAATATGGAACCGGCATTTAGAGGTTAAACATGAGCATGTATGATGCTTAAAAGGACTTCATTACAAAAGCATTTTATATGCACCAGGCACGCAAAATCTCTTACACGGCGAACATCACTTGATCGAATCTCGTTTGAATCGGACGGAGAAGTCATTCATAACAGAGTCAACAACGGGCTGCCCTAACTCTCGTCGAAAGAATCCGGCCATGTGTGCTGGTGTGAAGTGGTCTCTACGAATTGGTGAAACCAAGCAAGAGTAGTTCCTGGGGGCGACAAGCATCCTTCACTTTTCACAAGTCAGTCTTGCAAAATGTGCGTGGATAATGTCACCAAAGTTGTGATCGAGGACAGAGAGAAGAACTTAACCAGATTTAATGATTGTTCACACCCAACGATCATTCGAGGATCACTTCTTATTGCTGTGTACCCGCATGCAAAGCAGTTTGCCTATTAAAATTAAACAAAATCAAAACCTTTTTAGTTCTCCGGAAGCCCTTGGCTGCGTTCTCTGCAGCATCCTTCAAATGTCCCTTGATGCATGCGTGTGCAACAACCATCAATTATAATCACCGTGCAAATGTTCGGCTGTACTTTTGCTGAGACGGTTCGAGTGGTAGAACAAATGGTGAAATGGCCAAATCGAGTGGTCGTGTCGTAGTTTGGCAAATGGTGCTTGAATCACACGAACACCATAAAAAAAAGAAAGCCACACATCACACTTCACACTACATACACCCGAGAATCGGTCGTGTATTGTCATCAGCTAGCGCAGAACTGGGGCGAAAATGGTAGCTTACAACACACACACACACACACATATCGAATTTGACACTTTGTGTTGCTGCACGCGCCTTCTCTCGAGCTTCTGGTTCTTCGGGTTCTGCACACAAAATGCATTTTTGGCCGAACTTCCCGTGGTGTGTGCGTGCTGCTGGTTGTCAATAACACATAACGAGCGAGGAGGAAACGGTTTGTATAAAATGGCAAATTCGTCCTACTTTTTTTCTGCTGCACAACACACCTAACAGACCGTTACAAATTCTTCGCACCCCTCGGTAACGCGAGACACCCCATCGGGGATTGAAAATATTACAGCACGGTGTTGGTGCTGGCAGTATAATCGACCACGACCGGAACACCTACCGTGACGGGAGCAAAACACTCCTTCAAACTATTGAACACACACAAGCCAAACTTGTCAAACTGTCAAACCTCTCAATCACACCTCGGTTCTGATAGTTGGAGAAGCTGGGAACTTGCCGTAAACTATTGTTGTGAAGAAGGCGCTAACAAGATGAATTCGCGCCGTGCTGCTTAATCTTTCTACTGATTATTTAATAGCTCAGCTTACATCCGGCTAAAGATGTCGACCATTTGTTTCTGACACCTTTTTTTTAGTTGTTGTTTTCCGTTCATTCTTCATTCATTCCGAGTCCTCTCCCTCTCTCTCTCCCTTTCTCGGATTCCGGATTTTTGCCAGCCGCCGGGAGGAGGGTGATAGCCAGTAATGTAATTACATTTTTCCGTGAAATGCTCAATGAAATTGTATTTAGCTGAGGTTATTTGCACTGCACATATGTCCCGGAGGGTTGGCGTGTATGTGTGCAAACGAAGGGCAACGAACCGTGAAATTGGAACCGCTGAGAGGACGTGGCATTCCCTCATTTCGATTGATGACCCAAACCATCAGCTAGCTACAGCTAGCCGGGCCTGCTGGTATATATGGCCGAGGGGTTTTGTAATCGAATTTGCGTACACGCACGCCGTATTGGATCACACTAGCTCATGTGTCCTATCCGGAACATGGACAACTCCGGTGGACGCGCGATCAGGACGTGATTTAACAATTTCATTATAATGTCTTTTTTCAATGTTTTGTTTGGTGTTTGGGGATGTTTGCCGGGCGTCAGAATTACATGTTCGATGATGATGATTATACGTTGTATTTGGTCGGTTTGTTTGCATTTTAAAATCGTCGTTAAGTTTTACAGCCACCAAGGATATTATAGTAATCTCTTGCTCTTAAACCACTTGTGTTCCAGGGGTTCCCACTTTCGCCAGAACAAGTTTTCTCAATTACCAACGAGAATCCTCGAAGCTTAAAGTTCAAATTTTCTCGCTCGTTTGGTCACGACAAACATTTTCACTTTAAACTTTCATCGTGCTTGCTGGAAGCCTGAGCAAGAACACGTGCGCCTCAATTTCTCGATGGAAGACGTTTTGTTACAGTCAACATTTCCGGAAATCCTATTTGGTTGAGCGCGCCAGCCTCCTTTCTTCAGCTACCAAATTATTTTCTCAAATCCAAACACAACGAACCGTCGGTGTCGCGGCTCCTTCGATTGTGTGCTAAATTTCGGAAGATTATTGACTCCTCAAACACGGCCCGACAAGCGGGACCGACCTCTGGTCCACTGGAAATCGTTGACAATTGACGCTCGTTACCGATGAAATGCCACCCATAACCAACCTCCAAGCACTTACACACTCTGCAAAAAAAGGAAAGAAAAAAGTTTTTGTTATTATAATTTTCCAGTATCGCCATCCGAAGGAAAGCCATCTGACCATTATACGTGCTTGGGCAAAGATCCTCTTTTGGTCCCCCCGCGGCTTCCGGAACCAAGACGAGAAAACTAAGTCCCAAAGCGCATTACTTACCACGTTCACCATCACACCGGGGAGAGCGGATTGTTGGCGTGCCTCGTCGTCCTTGCGTTGCAAAGGGCAGGAAAAGCGCTTAAAAATGGGAACGAACGAACACGCTTTTCCACCAAAAATCCGGTTCCCATGGCGAGAAGACGGCGCGGAATTTTAGCGCATTTACAACAACAACAACGCACACACACACAATCTAACGAAGCCCGTGGGAGTTTTATAGAATGGGGAAGAAGGTGGGCCATTTTAAGGATGGGTCGCGTGCCAAGTCAAGGCCCCCACCACACTTTAAAACACCGAGGCTGGGGCAGCATAATTTCTTCGCATAATAAGCTTAAAATATCTTGAAATTCTTCGTCGTACACAAACACACTCACCAAGACGGGCATGACCACCACCTCCCTAACCGTGTAAATGTCAGCCAAACGTCATCAGCGTGACACATTTTGGCGAATATCTTTCGCGACATTTCACACGCCTGCCCCGGACGATGATGATCGGCGTACATCATAATGAGTCCGGGCGCTGCAAGCCATGACTTTTGCTCCCCATCGGGCGGTGCATGTCTTCCAAGGAAAAACAGCGAAACAAGAAGTTTGTACACGCCTCTCCTGTCAATTTCGATGAAAGATGATTTTACTTCACAACTAATTTTGCAACCCCAGGTCGCAGAGAGTGAGAGAGGTTGAGCCCCGCGTGTTACCTGATTTTCCCGGCCATTCCCATCAAGTGAAATGTCTGTGTGTTAGCATATTTAATTAACATCGTTTGACTGTGCAGGGGCAGAAGATCCTTAAAGAGGCGACGCGCTATTTTATGCTCTAGTTGTGTTCTGTCTCTTCAGGTTGGTAGTGCTGCTGATGCTGCTGTCGGTTCTAATTTAATTATTATTAGCAAACCTGATACGATACGAGTACTGGCGTTGTGTCCTCCTTAAATCTCGAAGAAATGGGACGGTTTTTTTTACATCCATTTGTACTCTATATTCTTGAGTTCCTAACGATGGGCGGACAGATTTTCCGACTGACTGCTTTTCTGCAGCAGCACAATTGTGTGTAATTAGTGCGGCTGACTGTGTGCAGCAGCCGGGCCTGCACCAATTTGTCCATGGATGATTTGCTGCGGATACGGACTCAATGAGGGAGAAAACTGAAGAAAACTGATTAGTTCTTTAACTTCCGATTAAGAGAGAGAGAGAGCGATGGTGGACAATTATGTTCAGTGGGAGGATAAACTGTGTTGGAAAAGAAAAGTCACCAAAAGGGGACGATAATTACAGTGGCTCTCATCGCAAATGGAACACCATAAAATCTGGTCGATGTGTGAGGTTCATTATTGTAGTATGCTACCAGCACTAGCCAAACATTTAACGTTGTAGTTCTCTTGTGATCTACAGCACGACTTAATAGGCGAAACCTCTAGGGACAAGTCTTCTTGAACGAATCTTTTTAGACAAGTCTCCTTGGACGAGTTTCCTTAGACAAGTCTCCTTTGGCGGTCTTTTTGAACGAGATCCCTCGGCCAAGGCATCTTGAACAAAAGGCCCTTAGATAAGTCTCCTTACACGTGTCCCTTGGACGAATCTCTTTGGTCGAGGTCCTTTGAGAAAGGCTTCTTAAGCTAACGGCCCTTGGATGAGGCTCCCTAGATGAGTCTGCTTGGTTACTTGGGCGAGGCCATTATTTGTTAAGCAATAACAACTCCTCAAGTTCATCTATATTCTTCGCTGTCCCATTTACAACTAACGCAACTGTATATCCTTCATTTATTGGGAAAGTTTTATGAGTTCTAGAACCCTACTTCCAATCATTATTCCACTCACGACACCAAGTACAATTAATCATTCATTCATTGTGAGGCATCAGGCAATCTAATCTCACAGTTTTTTTGTTTGTGGTTTACTAATTACAGTGGCGCACATGTGTTGTGTAATTGTCAGTATCCAACTCGATTGCATAAACCGCAACACAACATAACAGGCCGCTTCTAACCGTTAAAAATAGTTTGTGGCTTTTCGGGCCTGGCATCCATTATCCCAGGCTCCACTCAAGACATTGGAAGATGGGTGTCTCACATTTCACCGGCCCGTAACTGACCACCATATATCGATCGCGGGTTCTCACATCTGGCACAGTCACACAGTGTGATAGATGGCGAAAAGGAAGCGCCTGGTGCAACAACAAAAAACATCACAAACCTTGGATCACAAACCAGAAAACAATCGACGAATGTGTTGGTGATAGCCCCAGACCCACTTATGTGTGTCTCAGGGGAAGCTATTTCCTATTCTCTCGCCATTCGCCATTCGTACAAACCACAGATCGGACCACCGTTCCCGCTCCAACACCTGCTTCTCGGGGGTCCTTCCCAGTTGGCCGAATGAAATTAATTAAACGAAGAAATTAATTGAAAAGATGCGCTCTTTCGTCCAAACCACGATGAGGCAGACCACCGTGTCCTCTCACAGAAAGGAAAATTACAGCGCATGGTGGGATTTTCATTTGGGTTTTGCACAGTCGCTTCGTTACTCTGCTGGCTAAAGGGAAAAACTATCCACCAAAACCCTTACAATCTATGCATATTAAACTGGAAAATCATTTCCCAGTGTCCTGACCGATGGCCAGCATCCATCTGCGCCGCACCGCATCCGAAAGCTTCCTTTTTGCTGGTTTCTGAATGGAAGGATGTATGTGAAGATGATAGCAAAATAATAAAAAGATTTTCATTTGCCGCGTGGTGGTTTTTTGTTGTTATACAAAAAGTCCTCGTCCTCATGGCAAGTTGAGCTTAGCCTTCCAAGTAAATATGTCACAGAGAAACACAACTTTAACGGTTACAAGAACCGGGTTTCGAGGCACTCAGAAATATATATTATGTGAATGGAATAAATTTTCTGCTGACAGTCCATAATTCTCCTTCTTTTTTTGCTGCCGCCCGTTGTGCGTGATGTTCTTCATAACCACCGGCAGGAACATGGTCCCATGATTTGAAGGAAATTAAGCAATTAATTCTAATTAAAGCAGAGCACGACCGCACCGACGACGCCGGGATCTGATTTAGTATTTCACTGCAAAGGCCGACAGCAGTGAAGGGCAAAAAAATGGAGAATAATCAGCAGAGACTCTCTCTCTCTGTACCAGGAAATGCGAAATGACACCATCGGAGTGTGTACACCACCTTTAAGGCTTTTGGAGGTCGGTTTTCGTTCGATTGCAGCTTTACGATCATTTTCTTAAGCTGACCATCCTCACAAGAGTAAAGCTCTGTGTAAAGATCATTGGAGTGGAATTTTTTTGATAATAAATTTATTAGAAATTAGTTTAAAAAGTAAGTTAATTTCTTGAAGTTATACATGACCTTCAATAGTCCACAAAAGTGAGATGTCCAACTCTTTATGGCAATACTTTTAGACCATTATTCGCCCATCGCCATGAGCCTGGACCATTGTGCGGAGGTCCGTCTTGTCGAAGAGATCTCTCGCTCGGTGTGTAATTAATCATTCCACTAATTTCTGCGGTCACACTACGTTGAGGCTTGCATGAGGCTTTCTTGTTCCTTATTTGGGAATCTTACTCCACGAAAAACATTCGTCTTAAGACGTCTGTCTGTCGCCCAAAGTTTGCGTGACATTTCGTATTTAAATCTGCACCTTAAATCTGTCTTACCACGGATGCCTTATCAATCGTCCTAAGATGTCCCAATGCTCCACGAGCAATTGAAGTGAAGATTTTATAAAACTTTGTCTAAGAAGACTATCTTGAGAAGAAGGCTATTGCGGTCTGGAAAATCTTTCCGAACCGCCGATAGTTTTCCACGCGAATTGCCGGACACTCTTATAAAAAAGAAAAAACTCTTAAATTATAAATTAAGCATCAACTTTGGACCAAGTTCTTCCTTGAGTGAGTGGTTGACGCAAGGTGACGATTTTACGTCGGCTTATTACCTCCAAGAACAAATACATTGTGGAGAGAAAGAAAACTTTTGCATCAAACATTCTCAAACCGAATTATTTTCGTTTTTCACTCCTTCGTTTTCATCTCTTTCCTTTTATGTTTTTTGGTTTTGGGGACAAATATTTTACCCAGAAAAGGTTTCTCTGTTTTAATTTCTTTAATCAACAGAGAAATCTACCTTTCAGCGAACAGTTCTATGTTTTGCGCTAATCTTTCGCATTTCCCTGTTTTTTTTTGCTTCCTCTGATTTGTGTTTTGCATTCTGGTGTGTTCAAAATCTGTCGACAAACCCGTATGAATAGAACAATTAGTTTTAAGCTGTCAAAAAACGTGTGCCGCCGTGTTTTTACTTCTTTAATTTGGATTTGATCGTTTTGGGGTTGTTTTTCTCTCTCTTAAACTTTGCTTCCTGCTTTTCTATTCTTCCATTTTTCACGCTTACCGGGTACATCCTTTCTATTCTTTTACTGTTTTCCTTCGCTTTTTTAGTTCACTTTGTTTGGTTCTTAAATTTCGACGTTTTATACCTGGCTTCTGTGTGCTCGGTTTACGCTTTTTAAGTTTTCCTTTTTTCCTTCCCTTCCCTTGTATTTGCCACGCTCGGTTGACATTACTTTGTATTGTTCGGTAAACTTATTAGAACATTCTAATAAAACGACCAGCGCTCGCTTGGGTTTTTGTCTTCTCGATGTCTTTTCAATTCTATTCGGGGTTTCTTATGAGTTTTTAAAACTGTCGGAAATGGATTCCATAGAATTCACTTGTTCGGATTTTATTTCATTTGAAAAAGAAAACACACACACACACACGCACCAAACAATGGTGCCGTTCGCACCGCAACATAGCGTATTTCACACCTATTTTTTTGGCTGTTGTGGCCAGCTGAAGCTGAAGAAGTGATCTACCGAACACATAATGCAGACCAAAAGACAGAAAACAAAAACACGGGAAGACAGAAAACAAAAAACCACCACAACAGGGCATGAGTAAAACGATTCCGTTCCGGAAGATTATCAGCCTGGGAAAGAAAACGGTGGGCAAAGCTCACCTGTACGCGAACGGTCCACCGTTCTCACCTTTATAGACTGCTAAAACATATAAAATCCCAATCGTGCCTTAATCGAGTCCAATTCACACTCAATCATAACGGCTTGGCGAGAAGATAATAGCGTGCGGTTTTCGTTGTAATTGAAAACAACCAAACGAACCACCATTATAGCACAATGCAGCAGACTCGACGGTGGTAGGTGTGCTCTATTGTTGCTGAAAAAGAAATGCAACCTCCTTATCTGATGCATTGCGATGTTGTTCAACAGTAAGTGCTGTAAATGGGATAAAAAAGGAAGAAATGGCGGTTGCGCTTTTAACCAACCTAGAAACAAGATAAAATTTTACGAAAGTAAATACAAATCTGTTGAAAAATCATTTACGTGCTGTGATTTCAATATATAAAGACAAAGAAAGAGAAAAAAACATTACGAAACAAAATAAGAACAAAAAAGTGCATTAAAATATATAAAAATTAAGAGAAATATCTAAAAACTATTACAGAAACATTTAAAACTCTAACATTCAAATCAATAAGTACAAGAAAAAGGAGAAAACGCCTTAACAAACAAAACAAGTACACAAAAATATATAAAATGTAATAAAAACATAGAAAAACTATTAATACAACATTGAAAACTTACATTACAAACCAATAAATACAACAAAAATCGAGGGAAAACATATAAAGAAACAAAACAAGAACACAGCACAACGTGAATGCGCCCACTTCTCACTCAACAACTATCGTGCCAGGAATTCAATAGGGATTCCTTTCAACTGTAACGTTATTCACTGCCGATCCATTACGCCATTCGCAAACGCTTCTCTCTTAGTTACCCATGGCAGGCGGTTCTATGGTTACCGATGGGTGTACACCGGCGCAAGCAAGTATCCTTTTTCACGGTGTATCCTTTGTCAATCAAACGGCTAAACTATTCCATCAATCGATGGCCGCCAACGTTTCGCCACATCACGCCGAATTCTCTTTTCTTGTTCCATTTCCAATACATTTCTTTGTTGGAGCGTTGCATTCTTAATAGCTTGTTCGTTTCTTTTCAATTGCTTAGTTCAATAATTCACATCTTGCTTAGTCGCGCTTTATTTTTTATCTGCCATTTTATAACTCACAACACAACGCGCACCGGTGACGCGTGATAGAGATTAAAACACAAAACCCGAATCCAGTTGCGGTGTTGTGATTGAGTTATTGTGTAGGGATCGTCCCCGAGATTTATCGCTGATTTTGGTTTTTATCTCTACAGTTCACGCCATAAACATATTCATCAACCCATTGTTCACCACGGTACCGTGCAGCCATTTTAAAGCGTTGTTTGTGTTTTAAAATTCGTCACATTTCGG
>KZ062238.1:136621-171395 GCA_002091835.1 Anopheles maculatus
TCTTTCCCTTTTTCTGTCGTTTGTTTCTTTCTCTCTCTTCAAATGCATAATCCTCACATTAGCATCGAAATCATTTCTTTTTTGTTGTTGCTTAACACGCTGATTCGTTTTGCTTTTCTTGCCCCCTTGTTTGTGTGTGCGTGTGAGATGACCCTCTGCTGTTTGCTTACCGTGTCGATGAATCGCATCTGTCAGATCGGTGCAGTAAATATTTAGTACCGGATTCATCGAGGTGTCAACCCGTTTCATCCTTTTTCTACTAGGGGACAGTGAAAAAGGTGCACAAGGCGTAACAGTGTTGAAGCGAGAAAAGCCTGCTTGGCGATGTTTATTAAATTTAATCGGATTATCTCTCAATTTTCTGGTTGATTGTTATTATTATCTTACCCCGTCAGTGTGTGTGCGTGCGTTTGCTGACGACTACTGCAGCGGACAATAATACCGGTAAAGAGAGAAGAAAAAATGGCTTTTAATAGACGTTGGTATTAGTCCGTAACCCAAGATTGAAACGATGTTCTTCTACCCTTGCTTCGTGCTGTCCTTTGGATGAACAATTATATTCCATTGCGCACATAGACACACGCTCTTCACCACAGATTTTGATGCATTTAATTAGATAAAAACATTTTATCTTCTTCCTTCTGTGGCAACAAATCGTTTCCCCAATCCCCTAACGCTCTCTCTCTCTCTCTCTTGATGCTGACAGAGATGGGAGTTGAGGGAAAAAATTAATTCCAAACACCCTTAGTGCGACGAACCGTGAAAAGCCGGGAATCTGTGTGAGAGACGCAAAAACTCCCAGTTCACGACAACACCAACTCATCATCGTCGAAGGCGCCCCAAAGTCTGCACAAATATTGCCACACGAGAGTGGTGGCGAGTAGTGTGTTGTATGCATCATTAAATGTCGCCACAGTCTTGTGTTTTTTTTTTTGCCAACGCACGATCGCTTTGTGTTCCGAGTTACCGGAAGTTACCCAGATTCTGGCATCCGGTTTTCCCGGCCACTTTTTGGCAGTGATTTATATGCTCCCCCTTTCATCTCTCGCTCAACACTTTTCACAGTGTAAATTGAAAAAAATAACAGTAACAATGCACGCCTCAACCATGGAAAAAAGTCACAAAAACACACACACAGAAGAAAGGTTGCTATTTAGAGTGCAAAGAATATGCTAAACTCTCCTCGGCGGGGTTGGGGAGAACGCGTTGAAAAGGTTAAAATAAACGATTAACAGTACTGGAGGTTTTTATTTCTCACCGATCCGTGTCTAATGTGCTTTTTCGCGCGCCACATTTTGTTGCTTTTTGTGCTCCACAAGCAAAACGTGTGCGTTTGTGGGCCACGTCAGATAGCGTGTGCGGATTGGTGCTTGTTAATTGACGGGAAAATTTGCTGCTGCTGCTGCTGTGCCCAACCACCTTGCTTGCCAACGATCTCGGCACCGCAACATTGTTTACTAGATGAGGAGGAAGCAAACGCGACCGATCGAGTTGACAGGGGACGGTATCTTCTTGGATGGGGAAGGTTAGTTTTTGGAGCATCATCTGCGCTATCTTTCATGTCTGATCTTTTTATCGCTGATTTATATGAAAGACTGATATAATAAACCTTCCAATTAATTGCTTACTCTCTATTGGGAAAGAATCTATCCGTAAAACACACTAGCGAAGAAAGAAGTTGTTCGAAATCTCCACTAAAAATTCTCACAGAATTAACCCATGGAAGGTTTGAGAGATTAAACCACCACACCGAGAGCACCAGGCAGCAATATCAACAAACGGCAAGAAGAAAGGGACGCGAAACAGCTAAAAAACCTCTAACTGCAGAAGCCACACCGGCGGATGCAATTTGAGCGGATTAAAATTTATTTTATAGCAGCTTACTGTCGCATTAAGCAGCAGCAGCAGCAGCAGCCAGCTTCACAAACACACACACTTACCCTAACGCCTCATAATTCTTGGGCGATAATTGTTTGCATGCTCACCAACTACTGATGCAAACAAAAAAAAAACAACGCACACCGACCTAGTGTGATGTACTCCACATTTTATGCCCCGTTTTTTTGTTAATTGTGGCTAAATTTGCATTCCCCGTTTTTTTTGTACCATCGTGCAAGTAAAATGGCACGTATGTGTTTCTTCTCGCGCATGAAAGGAAGCTTATTGTTGTTCGTGGCCCACCATCATGGAGGAAGACATTAAATGAAGTAAATGGGCAGAGGAAGAATCTTAATGTGCGAGTTTTTAAAACACATTAAACATAATGCTGAATTATGGAGCAGGATAATAGGAGCTGGCTTGGCCCATATAAATGAGAATAGTTTCTGCTTTTTTTTCTCTGTTTGTGTGCGGTAGAAAATTGTAGAACTGTTGTAAACCACTGATGGGAAGGAAGCTAGAAGAATTAGCTGTATTCTGGGAGGGTTATGGATGATAAATGGTATCGGCATATTAAGGTTTAACGCTTCACTACCTACCTGGTGAGTTAGCAATATGGGTAACGTCATGATACTACATCACGATCGGCTTGGGTTCAAATCTTGATTAAAAAATGTGTTTTTCAAGGAGTGAGTGAGAGCAGGACAAAAAGACACTTAATCCCCCCACATCTAAACGTCTTCTTTCTCCTCTTCTTTACGCTTTTTTATGAATCAATAAGAAGTTGACACTAAATCTTTTTTTTCCCTGTCCCATTTCAGGACTCTCGGCCGAAATCTATTACGTCCGCGAAGGACAGGTCAATGCATACGCCCTCCACTTCACCGTACCAGTCCCTGCCGATGTGGAGGAGATCTCCTTCACCTGGCAAAGTCTTGCCGATCGACCACTGCCCTACCGGATCAACATCGATTCGCCCGACACGATCGCACTGCCAAAACCCTCGATGAACATATCCTGGCAGGGAGAAATTCCGGAAGACATCGAAACGTTCGCGATCGGGTTGCGATGCAGCGGAGAAGTATCGGCCGAAGTGGATATAACGATCACGATCGAGGTGACGTTAGATCGGATGACGGGCAATACAACGGAGCTGCTGTTCCGTCGGAAAAAGATCTGCTTAATGAGGTAATTACTAGCGAATTGTACGGACATTGAACTGCACTACTAACAATTCCCTTTTGGGTCCGCTTTCTAGTGAACACCAAGATGCAACACAACCGGATCCTTACCTGCTGGAGAATGCATCCAACGGACAGAACGGACTAATCACGATCATAATTGGAGGAATTCTGGCGATCCTCTTCGTTTCGATCTTCATCATGATCGCGTACTGTGTGCGAGGTTCGTTCAACAGAAAACCACACCACGCGCAACCCATCCGCACGTCCAGCTTCCAGCGTCTACAGACACACGCACCATCGGCACCGTCCTCGATCGTATCGCCGCCCTCGATCGCTCCTACGATTGCGACTCTCTCGAGAAATCGTATCTACGCGAATGCCGAACCAGAAGAACTGCAGCGTCGCATCTCGGAACTGACCGTACAGCGATGCCGCGTACGTTTGTCCAGCCTGCTGCAGGAAGGAACATTCGGACGGGTGTACCGTGGCAGCTACAACGATAGTCAGGAGGTGCTGGTGAAAACAGTCGGACCACACGCTTCCCAGGTGCAGGTGTCGCTACTGCTCCACGAAGGCATGAGTCTGTACGGTGCCCAACACCCAGGAATTCTCTCCGTGCTAGGCGTCTCGATCGATGATCATACAGCTCCATTCCTGGGAGAACACGCGCAATTTGAAGATCTTCCTGCAGGAACCAGTGGCACGCACGCTAACCACGATTCAGATCGTCAAGATTCAGCTCCAGCTCGCCCAAGCACTTGGACATCTGCACAGTCACGGTGTGATCCACAAGGACATTGCGGCGCGAAATTGCGTGTAAGTAGTTGCTTGCTCTGTGACAATTTGGTCCTTGATTTCTTGGAGAAACTAACCCGTTGAATGTCTTGTTTTGTATTGCAGAATCGACGACCAGTTGCGGGTAAAGTTGGCCGATAACTCTCTATCGCGTGATCTGTTCCCCGGTGACTACTACTGCCTTGGGGATAGTGAGAACCGACCAATCAAGTGGCTTGCGCTCGAATCGATCCAATTTAAGCAGTTCAGTGAAGCGTCCGATACGTGGGCATTTGGTGTCCTCATGTGGGAACTGTGCACACTCGCCCGACAACCTTATGCTGAGGTAAGAACGATCATCAAAGTTGATAACGAATAGGACATTGGTGACTTATTGTTTCTCTTTTGTTTTTGCTACTTGCCTAGGTCGATCCGTTCGAAATGGAACACTATCTGCGCGATGGTTACCGGTTATCGCAGCCCATCAACTGTCCAGATGAGCTGTAAGTATTTTCTCTCCCAACCGAGAGGTTGCCAGATTCCGTTGTGGAGGCTAACGAATCTTTTTACCCAACCTTCAGGTTCGCAATAATGGCCTACTGCTGGACGATGCTACCGATGGAGCGGCCGTCGTTCGAGCAGCTGCAAATCTGTCTGCAGGACTTTTACGCCCAGCTGACACGCTACGTCTAGGGATTGCCGAGTCCCGGCCAACGGTTCTACATGTTTCCTACGCCCCGGGCACTATCGTTAAGCTTTAGATTTAGAGTGAAAAACCGATCCCCCGCATCCGCACCCGTACCACCCGCACCCACACCACTGCCGACGACGCCGGTCCCGAATTACGAAAGTGAAGCGTCCGCCGTCTACAACACACTGCCGGCCATCACTGCGGGTGGTGTTTCGTGACATAAGCCTGCACCGTTGGCTAGCATCGCTGGGCAGGGAATGCTTCCACCTTCGATGGCCTGGAGCTCCGTGTCCACACTCGCTACTAACGGTGCACGATGGAAAGGTGGTAAAAAAGCTTTCGCAAAGGATCAGCAGCAGCAGCAGCAGCGCAACAAGGATCATCATCACCATCACCATCACCACCATCGGTTCCCGAACTTCCGCACGATCGGTCCGAAGGGTGGCGGTGGTGTTGGGAAAGGTGGGGGATCGCTTGGCCGTCGTCTCAGTAGTCAGAAGGAGGCGACGGTGGCGGTGGTGGCAGTGGTGGAGGAGTCGAACGACGAGAAGAAGAGTGGAAGCAGCGAAACATCGTCGTCGGTTCAACCGTACATTATTCCGTGTGCGCCATCGCCGCCTCGGTGAATCCACCCAACAGCAGCTTCTTCGTGTGAATATATCGTGCCAAAAAACTAATAAGGAGACAATTACTACTACTACGTACTGCGGGCGCCGTGCAGAATTAGAGACGACGGTGTGCGCATCGTCCACGGCTTGTTGGTTCTCGTTCGTTCGTTCGATCGTTCGTTTGTTAGTGCTGGTAGATTTTTTATGCTTTTTTTGTAAGGGTTTAGTCAGCTAGGGTGTGTGCTACAGAGAGAGAGACAGAGAGAGAGAGGGAGAGCGAGTCACACTCTAGCGTTAGGGAAGCGATCGTTTCAGTCTCATCTCATCTCATAGGCAGGAGACAATGTAACGTTAAGTGTGTAAGAAGCATCATCACCAACATCATCATTCAGAGAATTCATATCCATTCCGCGAGAACAAAAAGAAGAAGGGAAGAAGAACGGTGGCAGATGTAGTAAATAGTTTATTTAGTAAGCCGTTTGAGCGAGGATAGTGGACACGATTGGTCTGTCTGTCGTCCATTCCTTCTCCTTGTATCTCCCGCTTGTATATAGTATTATATCCTCCCCGATCCTTCCAATTCCAACTCAATTGTAGTAGCAAACCCCCCGTCGTAGTAGAGTAGGATAGAGTTACGAGCGAGTGACGAAGTGCGGTGCGAAACGAAAGAAGGAAGTTATTTATTATTGCTAGATAGTCGCAAACAAAACAACCTTTTTTATACACGGGAAGGGAAAAACAATGGAGAAACAAAAACACAACGGTCAAAGATTAACAAAACGGTCGAATGCCAACACCAATCAACAATAATTGCTATAAAACAGAAGAAAACCAACCTATATAACCACAGGAGTATGTGAAAGGACACGTGGAACGTGTCTTCGTCTCTTTGTTTCTGTGTCTACCTTTTTTTATCAATCCGGATTAATTTGAGCTTCTTCGTTATTACGGACACACCTTGTCTATTCCATCATCTCTCTTTCTCTGTATTGTTTTTGTTTAAAAACTCCCATTTTTTCCCGGTCAATAATAACCGCTCGACGTATCGTAAACCTGTTATATAGAAAGCTGTCTAGCAACTATACTCCCTGCATAATAAAGGAAGTATTAAACTGAGCGGAAGTGGTGTAACATGTATAATTATTGCTTTCCGAAATCCTCTTGCATCGAGACAGACACAAAGCACAACGTGTCTTATTCTTTCGGCTTTGACTACCATCAGAATGTCATGGAAAATGGCAAAAGAGCTTTTTGATATCCTTTTTCTATGCAGAACACACGATCTGCGGCGATAGTCAAGACACAAACCAACTAGTCGGTCTTCTAGTCGGTGTAATTGCTACCTTGGAGTTCTTGTACCATCGCAGTGCCTCAGATTTCTTATTTCTGTGCTTCATTTAAAGCCATTTAACTCATTCCACATATTTTGCTCCCTAATTGTGTCCTTTTTTCCTTTCTGTTATGCTCCAAAATGCTGTGTTTTTGCACTAAAACACAACTGTTACGCAGAACTGTCAAAACATGCTGTCACCGAATGAACCAACCTCCTTCATATACACAGCAGGCCTTTTGTTGTTGTATGAGCAATTGTTTTCGATTCTGTTGCTCGTACATTTATGGAGTGAAATAAGCATCTTTTTCCGCCGAAAACTCATAATCTAAGCATCGGTACGTTATAAACCACTCTTATTTCTTATGGGAGGGCTACTGTCTTATTACCATGTCTCTTTTTCGTACCGTTTCACCAGCGATGGATGCCCTCAACACGTACTACAGCAAGGAAGAGTACGTGGAAACTGCGTCCGGGAATAAGGTTAGCCGCCAGACAGTGCTATGTGGATCGCAAAACATTGTCCTCCACGGTAAGGTGATCGTGCAGAGTGGTGCGATCATCCGTGGAGATTTAGCTTCCGTCCGTACCGGAAGATACTGTGTCATTTCCAAAGGATCCGTCGTACGACCACCGTACAAACAGTTCAGCAAGGGTGTTGCCTTTTTCCCACTACAAATCGGCGATCATGTGTTTATCGGTGAGGGAGCCGTGGTGTCGGCGGCATCGATCGGATCTTACGTTTACATTGGCAAGAATGCTGTGATAGTAAGTGGAACAAGCCTCCAGGGAAGATGCATAAGATAAAGAACTTACCATCAACCGCGCGCTTCTCTTGCTCTTGCAGGGACGGCGATGCTTGCTGAAGGATAACTGTATTGTCGAGGACGGAGCAGTTGTGCCGCCGGAAACGACTATCGCCAGTTACATGCGCTTCACTGCCGATGGCAAGATCGAAGGTGGACAGGGTAATCCCGATTTTGTACCGC
Source organism: Anopheles maculatus (assembly GCA_002091835.1). Taxonomy (NCBI): domain Eukaryota; kingdom Metazoa; phylum Arthropoda; class Insecta; order Diptera; family Culicidae; genus Anopheles; species Anopheles maculatus. Next base: position 144,076 of record KZ062238.1, read on the forward strand.
ACGCAATGCTGGATTTAATGATCGAGTTTACGAAATCATACTACGACCACTTCGTACCGGCACCCAACTGACGGCAACGTGATCTCTCGGTCCTGCCGAGAGTACCTCGTGTGCAATGAAAGCGGGAACATTTCCCCCCCAGCAACAGCATTTCCACGGCAATCTATCAAGCGTCGCACAGTAACACTATTCATAATCTACCGCATAAAGCACCTATTTATTCGAAGATATAACAAATAAATCCGTAAGTCGTTAGGCGAAACAGCGTTTATTCACCAATAGCAGTAGTGGTAGTGGTCCGGTCGGTTGTAAAAACTCGGAACGTTGTAGCTTAACACATAAAGACGGCCCGGCAAAAACCTGCTTACAAAAAGAACACCTGACCTCCGACCATCGATCGGGTTTGCGGTGGTGGTTGTGGCGGCAGTAGAAGCAACAGGATCGTTTGGTCCGTCTCGATCACTTCTTGCCCGACTTCTTGATACCGCCCTGGAGCAGTGGGCCACCCTTGGACGCTTTCTGCTTGGCCGCTTCGAGCGCTTTCTGTTGCTCCTTCTGCTTCTGCTTGAAGGCCACATCGTCGTCGTCCATCTCGGATTGCTCCTTTTTCGGTGCCTTCAGAGGCTTCTTTTTGCCACCTTCGCGTCCACTCATGGCTGTACGGCTGGGTGGGCGAGTCCGTTTCTTGGGTAAGTTTTTTTATGAATAATCAGTTTTTAGAGAAGGAAATTTACCTGGTTTAGTAAAGGTAGAGAGAAATGCGCCTGGAAATGCGTATGCTTGCAATTTTGATCAGATCTGTTTGACGTTTGTTGTTGACAGCTGACCATTGACAGAGGAGCCTGTAGCGGACACGAAGCTTGACAGTTAAGTTATATATTTATTTAAAAAAAGTGTCCTTTGAACCGTTTCCCCCGTTTTCGTTGAACAGATTCCCTTTGCAGCGTTAGTAAATCGTTCAGTGAGTAACGGACTGAACTGTCCGTAATATCTGGAGACCATGTACGTGCTTCTTCAGTGTGTAGGACAGACGGAACGATCAGGTTTTTCAGTACTTATTCGAGGATTCTGGATGCAAACTAAGAACTGGCAACAGCATTCACAGAGAATCATGTAATAACAATTAACCGCAATCGAATGAACAGTCAGAATTATAGGACCAACCACAACGTGTGGCTACCTAAATCTGCATCTAATGTTGTTTAGATCCTCGATTTTGCTTTATTCTCATCATTCATTGGCTGGATCGATGATACACAAGTAAATTCTGTTTCCGTTTACTGTAATGAATTCTGTATGCACGATGCTGAGAGTAACCAAACTAATCGTAGTACAGCGCTCTCAGTTGCTCCTTATTTCTAAGCTTTCTTCTTTTCTTCTTCATTTCCCCAGCCGTTGTTGCTGAAACACTGTGGGGACGGTAGTGAACATAAACACTAAAGGGATGAACCGAGATGAGTTTTCTTTAAAGCTACACATTATAAGTAAATTCATGTTCTCAACACCACATCCACCCTGCTGATGATGGTCGGGGGTGGGGAGGAGCCTAAACGCGGAGCTTTATCCATCCCGGAATTCTTCTGGAGCTCGAGAAAACGGCGCCAAGTACGGCGCAAGCATGCGCAAAGGTTTTTTTTTTCTAAACGCTTTTCTTGTTTACATTGAATGGTGTGTCAGTATTTATAGAAGAATCAACACAAGAAGCATAATACACGAAACAAAAATAACATACAGAAGAGCAATCTTCTAAACGACACATGTTTTCGAACTGCAAATTACCGAATTGCGGGGGTGCTCTGTTTTCTATTGGTTTGCAACGTCAAATAATTCTTTAAAAATGGAGTAACGAAACAAATTTGGGGAGGACGGTGCCGGACGATTTACATAACTGTTTTAAACCAACAAAGAATAGTAACACATTCACTTAAAAACAGTGGCCTGATTGCTGCCACATCATGCCCGATTAACAAAGCCGTTTCTTGTCAACCACCCAAACCACATTGCAAAAAATTCTGCTAAAATCACAAAACTAACAAACAAAATCCTGCTCTAAACATAATACAAATTATTATCAGTGTTGTGGCCCGAAGCAGTAGGCGTTTTCACCACCACCACCAACGGACGCCAGGCTTTGAATAAAATGTTTTACAAAACACACAATTTACCTAGTTCGGTTCTTGCTTCTCTGTCTCTGTGTGTGTATTTGCTGTGTCCTCATCTCGTACACCATCGTCCACACGACTGTCTAATGCACACCTATCACTCCTTATTAGCTGCACCCGACGATACTGTGCTGGCATTCATCATTCAGCCAACGTGAAGGTTTAGCAGTGTGTGTCTCACCAGATTATCTAATTATATATATTTATAAATCGCTCTTTATCGTTAGCGTGCACTTCGTTTACTGTGCGTTCACACACAAAAACGAGGGACTGCGGTTGTGTGGTTGGCCGGAGTAAAGGGGATGCTCCATGTTATTAGCAGAGGGTTATTTCCACACTATTTGCACAAAATTAGATGCTATTCCTGTGTAAGGGTTTAATCTATCGTCTTTACACAATTACCTGCTTGCTCGCGTATTAAGGAAGCCAGCAGATGAACTATGTGCGAATCTGTCCTGTCGTACAGAGCCCCAGCACAGCTCGATTTTCCGCGCCTTGACGTTAATAGTTCATGTTGTTTTTTTGCCGCATATGTTCCATTTATGCAGAAGCTATTTGCCATATGATCTCGCTCACCTCCAGGTTGAGCGATGCTTCTTGATATTGAAAAAATACGTGTGTTTTTGTGGTTGTTTTGTTGCTTTAGATAACTACACTACCGATTAAAATTATCACTGATCAAGCCAGATAGCTGTAGGTATCCTTTTGTCCTTCCTGACGTTCCAGATATTCTTTCTCTATCAGAATATCGATACATTTCTGGGGGGGACGAGGCAAAAACTTCAATTAGTACAAAACATAGCTTTGAATGAGGTGTAAAACGGTACCTTTATCACTTGAATCTTGGGCTTAAACCGGGTGGACAGTTGGTTCAGCACCTCGTTCACGAGCTGCGTATGGTTGAGCATCTTGCGCATCTTCATGATGCGCACGATCGCTGCCTGTATGAGTATCTTGCGATCTTCCTCGATGTTCTTGTGTGTCGCCTCCTGCTCTACCTTCAGTTCCGACTTCAGCGGGAAGTTGATGTTGATGCGGAGCTTGCGGCTGGGACGGAATAGGGGGAGACGTTTTGTTAAATACTGAGGCGTCACCGGAAAAGCGCCGTAAACTCACTTTTTAAAGTCCTTGTTTAGCTCGATGGTTGAGTCGGGGTGTAGCTTTCCTTCACCTTCGTAGCAATTAAGTAGCTTCGTCTTTAGCAGTATTGGAAGCACCTGTATAAGGTTCTCATTGTTGATACCTGCAGTAGTGGTGGTTAAGAGGATTTAGCTTTGCGGACACCGATTTTGAGATCGCCCTGCTCGTCACCTACCAGTGTTTTCTCCCAACTGCTTGATGCTCCAAGCCGTTTCCTCGTTGAACTGCAGCAGCACGGCCATTTGGAAGGTACTGGCCTGTTGAAAAAAAAAGGCTTTTTAATGTGTGATCTTACCACGGGCAAAAAACGCTTCCCATCATCCTACCTGCAGCGTGTATCGCATCCGGAAACAGTTGGTAATGAGCTCGCCGCGGCACATATTGTACAACCAGTTCAGCTTACGGCCGGAATGTTGCTTGGCGTAGAAATTGTTGAATCGATGGACCGACTGTTCCAGCTGAAGTGAAATGAAAGTGAAAATGTGTTACACACCAGCAAACATCCTCTCCCGCGGTCAGTGTGCCCCCATACCTCGAACGGCAGCGAGAAGGTGAATCCCTGATTGAACGGCCACGAACCGCTCGATAGCACCAGAATGCTGAAATCTATCTCGTTCTGTCCGGTGCTGCGCGTGTCCCGCAGCTTCTCGTGATGCTTCCGGTACTGATCGTTCAGATCCTTCGACACGCCAATGTCCTGGAACATGCGCTGCAGCTTGCTCGTGTACTCGAACCCGCAGGCCTGCTTCAGCTTCGATATCATGGACGCTTCCGCATCGTCGCTAGCGGACATGTGTTGGCACAGTCGTTTCGCGAGCATCTTGCTGTAAAACTTCTGAAACACATCCTTGTCTTCGATGTATTTGAACACAACCATCTATCCGGGGGGGGAATCGAGAAACGGCGGAATTAGCAATCGTGTCAATTAGTATTCTACCACAGCACCAAGAGCACATTACCACTTGATTAAGCGTGTCCTCCAGTTCGGCTTCCTCGGGATTTTTGCTAGACTTCTTCAGCAGCAAATCACAATATTTGGCCAACAGTTCCGGGCTCTTGCTAGCGCTTCTGCTCAGCTCGGTGACCGCGTTTGTGTTGATAAATTTACCGCACGCCTTGTCGAGTGCCGCCACGAAACCGCTGTCGTTGTTAAAAGCCGTAAGTACTAATGCGTTGTATTTCTTGTGCACCTCCAGAATCGTTTGGACGTAAATTTTAGGATCCTGCGCAGAAACCCCAAAGAAGAAAGTAAATTAGTTTTCCATTACGCACCCCCCGTCATGCTGGCCGTCCGTTGGTCTTACATTAACAGCTGAATCGCCACACTTCTCGATAGCCGCCAGGCCCTGATTGTGGATGTGTGTTTCTAGGATTTCCTTCAGCTCGAACAGGCCCGCCTTGATGCGTGCGACCAGCGAATACATTCGGCCCAAATCTTGGTTTTTGTCCGAGTTCAGCAGTTTCTGCCAGCCGATCGAGCGTACTTTCGTGCAGATAAACCTGGACGCGCTTTTGCTCCTCGTTCAAGCGCAATTCCACCCGCTTCATGTACTCGGTGACGGGATTTTCGCGCAAAAAGTCAGCACTTTCGCGTGTGTAGAATCTAGAATTGCGGTAAAGAGAAAATGGCTCCAAATTAAATGGCTCTTCTTTGAGAGGATCTCTAGAGAATCGAACGCTACTACCTTTCCGTGTCTTCGAGGAATATGTTTTCAAAGCTATCCTTGTACACGGAAAGATTCTGTCCCTTGGCGTGCGGATCGTCCTCATTGAGTCCCAGCTCCACGTAACAGTTGATGACACCGGACACCAGCCGTGAGTTGATCGTTTCCCCATTACGTTCGCGCTCGATCAGCTTCAGCACCGCGTTCGTTACCTGCTTGTTCAGGTGCTTGAACAGATTGCCGCGCCAGGTGACGAGCGCCAGCTGGTAGATCTCGTACACATCCTTCCGACCCTCCTCACACTCACGCTTCACCCAGTGCCGGTTAAGGTAGGCGCAGACGCCGTTCAACACTTTGCTCGAGAATTGATAATCCTCCCAGCGCTTGGTGTAGAAGTTCAGCACCTCCTCGCCCATCAGATCGATCCCATTCTGGTGCAACCGGACGAGATAGTTCTCGAGGAACTCCTTCAACCGTTTGTACAGCTCCTGGCCGACGAGCTGGGCACCGCCCGGCGGTGCACTAATGCCCTTCTTCGACACTTTCGACGAGCCCGTGCGGGAGTTGGGCTGCTGGTGCACACTTGTACAGTAGTTGTAGACATGTCTGCAATGGAGAAGACGGAGGTAAGTTTTTGCAAGATATCGTAAAGTAGAAGTAACAAACAACGCAAGGTAAGTGACATTATCCAACAGTCAGCCATGTTTTTAACGCAACGGATTTCACTTAACACAGCCATGTCTCACAAGCCACATGCATTACTCTGAGTTAAACTGAAAGAATTGTTCTATGTCTAATCCTGGCAACAATTTACGTAGCTACATCTCGGCTTTATGTTGAACATTCAACATACAACAGCCAAAGTAGCACAAGACCATTATGCTTTCTCAGCATTACCATGACAACCATTGGCATACTAGTTTCGTCGCGCGACACACCTTTTGTATCGGTGTTCTGTGCCACAGAAGCTTTGTGCCATTGTGTGCTTGTACCACACCGTGTTGTTGGTCATTGTTTTGTGATCAGTGTATGATGAAATCGGCATTAGCGATCGCAGCTTTGTTTTGTTGAAAGCATTTGCTTTTTTTTTTGCGACCGTAGATCGAAACCGAACGGTTCTGGCCTGCGACGACGTACTTTATATTTCACACCGTCTATGTTCGACCGTCACACAACCGGGTATGTTACGACGCGACGGTAAAATTCCAATCAGGAAAATAGAAACTTTAAAAATAGATCACCCGCATTCTCACACTCCGACGACGGCATCATCCTTACACACCCCGTGCAGCGTGTATACGCGGGGTGCACTACCGATCTATAGGAAATAACATTCACTTTGATCGTTTTGTGCAATGGCAGTAGTATCAATATGCAACCACATGGGTTAGCCAAGACAACATTCTACCGATAAAGAAACAAAAAAAGACTGTACTTTCTGTATTGGTAGTCCATAGCAACGGGAACTACTAACACAAAGCAGGCTGCAATAGTAACACATTATAGGCACTACACACAAAACGACACCATATTGGTAACGATATTTTGGCCATGTTTATTTGGCGAAAGCTCCCATCCCATCGTACGTGATACGTGCTGCATTTCAGTTGGTGACTAGGCAGAGACAGTCCCAGTAGGACACAAAACCGCAACAACGTTGCCTTCCGCATTGGTGTAATCTCACTGCGAACTTGTTGTGAGATGCGAGGATGTTTTTTTAGTGCTGTTTTTAGCCACACACACACACGCACACAAGCACTTCATGCACACTTCTTCTTCATAAACACATACGCACGCAATCATCAACTATCTCAAGTTTGCAACACCTTTAAACGGGTAAACCTGATAGCGACCGCGCGACCATCATCATCAAATTCACAGGGAGCCTGCTTTTGACGAGCTAAAGAACCCACAATGTGTATGTGTGTTGTGGTTGGTGGTGTCCGATAACATAAAACACAATCATGCTGGCTAACGCACGCTTCTTTTGTTGCTCAATGTCTCACTCTTTTCCTTTATTCTTCCTCGTCTTCTATGCTCAACGTGTGAACAAACCCGTGCTGTACAGTAAAAATACACGCAACAGAGAGGTCAAGGAAAGACACGACGAAGGGTTGATCGAACGCATTTTCGCATCATAACACACAAGCCCGACACTCCGTATCTCCCTGTTCTGACCTTTCCTTGTCTACATACGCACACACACACACACACACACACACACACACACACACACATACACATCACACGTAAACAACATTCACTCTTCACACACTGTTATCCAGCAGCACAGTTAACACAAAACCTGTAAAACGCACTATGCAAACTGCAGCCGATCGATTGCGGTGGCGACATTCACACAACATTCATTTCCGGAAACAACTGTCTCTACACTGTTCGCTTCCGGTAGTAGTAGGCACTTACGTGTACAGTTCCATGTAGCGCGCGATGCCCAAACTGAGCTCTCCTTTGTACACCTGCTTTATCCCAGCCTCTAGATCGGTCCATATCTGAAACGTGTTTAATATTTGAACGTAGTCGTCCATTTGTTCCGCGTGATCAGCAACAGCAAGGTATAGATCGAATCCCGAAGCAGCAGAATCAGGGGATGGCACAGGTGCGTGTTCCGTCGCAATTATCGACCAATATTTCCACTTTTTTGACTGGCAAACGCGTCCACAGCGATTGCCTGCAGGTGATACTGGCTGGCACGATACCGTTCTCCTCCTTTGCACACCTGTTTCGAACGCAAAACTTTAAAGAAAGAAGCCGTTTTGTGGTAAAAATGACTTTCTTTCTACTCTTCTCTGGCTTAGGAGAAATCCAACCATTAAAAATGACAGCCTTTTTAGAAAAACACTTCGTGCCTTTGGTTTTGGTGCTGCCCGATGCGAGAGTGAGAAAACGCTTCACCGAACGCTTCAACCTTCCAATTTCCCGACAGGTTTGACAGTTCTCGTTCCCTGCTGATAGGAAGCTTGGACAAGCCGAATAAAAAATAATAATTTGGATCCATGTTTTGGTGCATCTTTGTCTTCGTGGCATAATGTCCTCCGAAGTCATTTCGGTTATATAACAGCTTACCTAAGTTATTTGTACCGCACAACCGAATAGTCTGGACAAATGCTTTTACCTCAAAGGATACGGTCGTGATAGGATTCGACAACCGGTCTTGCCGTGTCTCGACGAGGGGATCGTTTATGAATGAAATAATAAAATAACATTATTTACTAAACAATTATTTTGGAAAACGGTCTTTATTCTCCCTGTTTGTGGGTTATAAATCGAGCTCAACGGTAAAAGAAAACTACTAAAAGGAGCTCGGGCCTAAATATGTAATCCACGTCAGCTCCTGACGTTTCAAAACTCATATTTTAAATGATTTTTGAAGTTTTAATAAATTATTTCAACTTTCTTACCGAATTATCATCTTGTTAAGCCCCTGTTAAGGTTATAAATACAATGAAGCATACAAAAGCACTGTCCAACCCTGTCGTCCACGCAACTGTCAGACGTTAGGGGGTTTGATTGAACACGGCGAAAAAGATGATTCTGTTGCTGACTTCGAGGCGAAAAACTGCCAAAGAGGACGCACGCAGTTATTTACACGAACCAGATCCAGACAGACCTTTTCTAGGCGTTCTGTTGTGAGCGTTGTTGTTGTTGTCGTCATCATCGTCATCCGCGAGAAGAACAATGAAAACAAAAAAAATGTAACGTAGCAATAAGTGAAAATTAGATTAGGCACCACTATACGGATAGCTGAGACAAAATCTTATCGCTAGTTGGTTTTTTGTATCGTCAGGGTGCAACAGCGAAAATAAAAAAAAGTTGAGAGGGGGTCATTCAATTTCGCGAGCTTTGTAAAACAATTCTCTTTTGTTTGGTGCTTCTCACAGCACTATGATTTTCCGTCCAGTAGTAGGCCGTGGTAGCTGCCATTCGAGACTTCTTACATCAGTGTCGTATGTTCGCAAGCGCACGGTTTCGTCACAAATTTACAGTCACCGAAAAGGATGATTTCTCGTTAGTGTATCTCACTGCACACGCACACATACACACACACGTTTCATCTTATGGGATTTCCTTTAAGACCAGCAGCTTCCACAAAGCTTGTAACAAGCGTTGTTTCGGAACGCACATATCAACCCTCGGGGGGTATAGTAGTGGAACGGAGGAACGTGGAAAGGGTCTCAAGCTATGTTGCTGCACAATAGGAAGTGTAATGGTAGGAAAGGGAAAGGCAAGAAAAGAAAGAAAAAAAAAACCCTGTGTGTCCTCCTTACCCGTGTTCCGTCGCAATTATCGACCAATATTTCCACTTTTTTGACTGGCAAACGCGTCCACAGCGATTGCCTGCAGGTGATACTGGCTGGCACGATACCGTTCTCCTCCTTTGCACACCTGTTTCGAACGCAAAACTTTAAAGAAAGAAGCCGTTTTGTGGTAAAAATGACTTTCTTTCTACTCTTCTCTGGCTTAGGAGAAATCCAACCATTAAAAATGACAGCCTTTTTAGAAAAACACTTCGTGCCTTTGGTTTTGGTGCTGCCCGATGCGAGAGTGAGAAAACGCTTCACCGAACGCTTCAACCTTCCAATTTCCCGACAGGTTTGACAGTTCTCGTTCCCTGCTGATAGGAAGCTTGGACAAGCCGAATAAAAAATAATAATTTGGATCCATGTTTTGGTGCATCTTTGTCTTCGTGGCATAATGTCCTCCGAAGTCATTTCGGTTATATAACAGCTTACCTAAGTTATTTGTACCGCACAACCGAATAGTCTGGACAAATGCTTTTACCTCAAAGGATACGGTCGTGATAGGATTCGACAACCGGTCTTGCCGTGTCTCGACGAGGGGATCGTTTATGAATGAAATAATAAAATAACATTATTTACTAAACAATTATTTTGGAAAACGGTCTTTATTCTCCCTGTTTGTGGGTTATAAATCGAGCTCAACGGTAAAAGAAAACTACTAAAAGGAGCTCGGGCCTAAATATGTAATCCACGTCAGCTCCTGACGTTTCAAAACTCATATTTTAAATGATTTTTGAAGTTTTAATAAATTATTTCAACTTTCTTACCGAATTATCATCTTGTTAAGCCCCTGTTAAGGTTATAAATACAATGAAGCATACAAAAGCACTGTCCAACCCTGTCGTCCACGCAACTGTCAGACGTTAGGGGGTTTGATTGAACACGGCGAAAAAGATGATTCTGTTGCTGACTTCGAGGCGAAAAACTGCCAAAGAGGTCTTGTGTTTGGTACGGAGTTATAACGTATATACATTCTGCTCTTTTCTGCTTAACAAGCAACCGCATCATTGAGCGATACACGGCAGTAGGCGAGCAAAGCATTAGCATCCGGTTTTAGAACGTTTGGAAAGTGCTGGCGTTCTTGGAATCGGTCGGTCTGTGTAGGAAAGGGCCAAGTGTGAAAGCGTACACGGCGCCACAAGCGGAACAGAAGCGCTCTGTTTTATTCGCCGCGTAAACAAACTCAGCAAACTACGACGATGGTGGCGTCCAAAAAATCGTTCGAAATAGGCGACATGGTGTTTGCCAAAGTAAAGGGCTACCCATCGTGGCCAGCGAAGGTAAGACGGAAAGATGGCCACCACAAATCTGACCCTTGCAAGTGTTGGATGCGATTGGCGCGTTGGCCCGATTCCCCTCCCCGGCTGTACACAAGCTGTACGATTAATGGTCCGTGTCTCACTGCTTCCATATCTTTCTTTTTTCCTTTCAACAGATTACGGCTGTTGAAAAGGCCAGATACAAAGTCTACTTTTACGGAACGGGTGAAACGTAAGTATTGCGGGTGCAATCTTTAATCAGCACCTCACCGCAGACAAGCACACCGCCGGCGTACGGCGCCATTTATGTAAGATGTGGCAAAATCGGAACGTCTCTCATTGTTTCATTTTAGCGGAAAAGTCAAGCCGGAGGACATGTTTCCATACGAATCTTCGAAGGAAAAGTTTGCGACGGAGAAATTCATGAACCGAAAGGGCTTCAGGGAGGCGATGATACAGATTGAATCCGCCATCAGCGGTGATGATCCAAGCCCCGTAAGTGTGAGTGATCTAACAAGCGCATGAAGACGAAAGGCGGGAGAGCGGTAGCGGTGATGTGACATAGCATTCGCGATTTTCAGTTTACTTGCGGAGAAAATGCGATATTTCCTCTCTCTTGCTTCCGTTATAATGAATTGAGTTAAAAAAAAATTGAGTTGTCCACGCCAGTGGCGGTATGTGTGTTTTGTTTTGTTCCTTATAGTGCCACAGATCTGTCATACCATGGTCATTCCAAACGGAAGTGTATAACTTTTTTCATGTTGCGATTCTAGTGTGCCCCGAACCGTTCGTTCATCTTGCTCCTTTTTACTTCTCCTCCTCCTAGCTTGCGTATGACGTAGCGGCGGTACAGTCGGGAATGGATGATATGATGGAAACATCACATCAAACGTCACTTTCCGCTGCTGAGGCAAGTAAAGTAGCACATGGCAGCTGTGAACCATTCACCATGGAAACAGACCAATCTAAACCGCAATAAACCGAATGATGAACGTATGACTCCTACTATATATATATATATATATTTTTTTTTTACTGGACCGTTTCCAGACCACCTTCAACGAGTCCCACGTGTCGGCCAACTCAACCGCGTACAATATAAGCAAGGTAAAGCTTGAACAGTATGAAGACGAAAATGCTACCACCACCACGCCACAGCCTGCCGGCGCTGCACAAAAAAAGGCCAACGCAAAGGGACACTCCGCCAACAAGAAGGCGCCGGCCACCCCAGTGCTTACAGCTGCTACAAATAATGGATCGCAAAAGAAAGTGCTTGAGGTGCAATCAACGCCGCAGGACAATGCTGGCGGAGCGACCGATACGAAGGAAATCGTCAGCCAAAGGGGTCGAAAAATCAAGCAGAAACGGTTCCTGGATGCTGCTGACGAGGAGGAGGGAGGTTCCGTGGCTACAGGATCTCCACCGAAAAAGAAACCAGCGAAGGCTAAACAGGCGTTGGCGACCACACCCGCTGCGGCAAAGAAGATGGACCCTTTCGGTAAGAATGGGGCAAGAAAACGAAGTCGAAAAATGAACAGAACAACCGTTTATCGTACATTCTTACTTCCTGGTTTATTATAGAAAAAATTGCTGACGAACGACTGTATGTGCTGAAGCTGGAACGGCAGTTAGTGGAACTGAATCTGGAGATCAAATCATCGGTCAAACTGAACGGCGCGGATCCGGAACGTTGCGTTAAGCTGATGGAACAGTACGAAAGTAAGTGTGGGGGTCGCCTTCCGCCTTAGGGAAGGAACGAGATTTCTAATTATTATTGTTTTCCTTCTAACGCTCCGTACCCATCGTTCTAGATCTGAGCGTGACTTCAACGATCCTGAAGAAAAATCCCAACTGTGTGGAAACGATGAAAAGGTTACGGAAATACGTGGGCAACGCTAAAGCCTGGAAGCTGGATGATAAACAGAAGCTGAAATTTGACTTTCAGGCACAGCAAATACGACAAAAGGCCGAACAGATATATGCCCGCTTTAAGGTATGTTTGGGATGACTGACGGTCAAAGGAGTGGCTCCTTTCCCTTTTTCCTTGAGGCTGAGGCTGGTCGGTTATGATTCTTACAAATAATTCTTTTCATAAACAAGAATTGATAAATAATCGGTGGGTCGTTGTGGATGTAGTGCAGATTGACATGCGGACAAGAGTCAACCGTACCGAGTTTTATAAAACTGTATACTCGTACCATTTTACATGTTTCCATCTGATTGCAATTGATCGAAAACTAAATGTTTTAGTTCACTGTTTAATGTAGAAACCTGACTTTCTGCACTCGTACGCTTCAATTCGATTTATGGTCGGTTTTTATTGGTTATATTGAAAGGCTTGGAACACATAGTTATAATTGGCCGACCGTAGACATTTTCGATCGTAGCAAACGTTGATCATTCAAAACTGAACCAATCCAGGCACAACTGACGATGAATGATTTTCTTTTAGGATATTTTGGGAATGTCAGATAGCGAGAAGCCTTTTTGGGATTGGTTCGTACAGGAGGTGACCAAGTTCGAGCAAGCCACGCAGCATCTCTCGCAAGAGGAACTGTATCTGCTAGTGGACGAGAAAGGTAATGATACGCAATGAACACACACTGTTGTATATTCTTTTGTTTTTGTGCTGTGCTGGTCGCACAAGAAAAAAAGTAAATGACACTTTCTTTCATATCGCGTAGAACTGGCAATGACCGACAAGCCAAACAGCAACGCCGATACGGCCAATGACTCGACTAACGCGAAAGAGGACCAATCAACCAAGGAAACCAACGACACGGCAGCGGTGGCGGCGGAGCAGGAAGGCGGCGGTGCGGACGAAGGTTTTGATCCGGAGACTACGGCACCTGAAGAAGAAAACACAACACATCTGGACGAATAGAAGTGGTTCGTTATCAACCCCGGTTCTGTCCTCTAGCCGCCCCATACGCTCCCCCCGTGCTATGTTTATTTGTCAACAGTTTATGGTGGTCTTTGATTCGATAGATGAAAATGATGAGTAGGCGCACTGTTCAGTTGCTGAGCAGCAAGAGTGTTATAGTGTTGCTTTGATCCGTTTTTTTTCATATACTTTGGTTTACAGATATCTACGGTACAATTCGTAGTAGTTTTAACGTGTGCACGAATGTTGAGTGTGTGTGAATAATTGTGTCTATCACACTCACACACAACACACGATAGACTTTTCTCATTTTTTACAACTTAAAACCCTCCATTAGTGGGTTACCTTGTTTTTTATTTCTCGGCAAAAACACCATAAACGTTTTTACTTTTAAGTATTTTTAATCATATTTTCCTAATCGCCTTAAGTTGATTATATATGTAAAAAAAAACGATCGTGCACAGGAATAATTTGTTGCAGAAGAGATAGCCTCCTAAAGCTGTCTTGGCTTACAGTAACAGAAATAGTTTTGTATGTGAAAATAACAATACCTACAGTACATCCCTAACGGCAACCTTTTGCGAAAGGCAATAAAACAATAGTAATCATCGCCTCCAACACGCCCACAAACACAAACACAGCAACAGTAAAGCAATGAAACCCGGGTACACTCAGATCAAACCAATAAAACGCCAAGTTAGCGCAAGAAGCAAGAAGAAATAAGATTGAGCTGGAAAACAACCCGCAGAACCACCAAGGTAGAGAGCAAACAGAGCGTTTTTAGATTAAGTGGACAATGCATCTCAACGGCGAATGAAAATTGGGTTTAGCGTGATGTGTTGCGCTTGAATGAAATAAATTAAGCCTCAGGCCATTGCAAAAAGGATCGGCACGCGAGACAAGGAGCAAGACTATCTTATTACCTGGCATCAGCACATTGACGACTGAAGGCACCAAGGTGTGTTCTTCATTCATTCGTTCATAGTATTAAGCACCCCGCGATGAGACCCTGCGACCGGCTGATAAATAAGGGCGAAGAAAATAAAGCTGAACAGTTGAAGTAACTAAAAATGTGTCAGATTTTATTGATGATTTGTCACGCACAACACACAACGCTTCCTATCGCTAATCTGGTGAAATATAACTTACTAATGTATTAATACTATTTTCGATACTTATACCGAACCGGTTGCGCTAACACCGCTATTCTTCCTCCTCTTCCTTCTTATCACTTTCTGTTTCGCTGGTTGCGGCCGTTTCCGTTTCCGCTGCACCACCTTCGACCGGTTTCTGTACACGATTCACCGACAGACCAAGCCAGTTAGAAATCATTGCAATGCCTTCATCCGTCGATTCGCTTACGGCCGCTAGAATATCGGCAGTGGAAAGATTGTCGAGCAGCGACAGTGTAGAAGTGCTGTTGCCGGCAGCAGCCACCGGTTTCTCCTCAACTGTAGCCACCGGCGTGGAAGTGCTTTCCTCGCTGCAAGGGGAACGTGTGCAACCTTAGACATTGACTACCGAACACACCCCAAAAACCTGATTTACCTTTCGCTGGGAATTTGTTCCTTAATCTGCTCCTCAGCCGACTTGATCACCTCCATACCCTTTGGGCCCATCCGGAAACAACCGAGCGGCAGCTCGATCTGTACATCGCCCAGCAGCATCGGTTCTAGCTGTAAACAACCCCGGAGGCCCTCGTCCGTCGGAAGTAACTCACTGAACCGGGCACACATTTGCGCTAGGCTGGAAAACACATTCAGACACGTCGGTGGAGGATCTGGACCCTTAACACGCTGGCTGTGCAGGACGCTATCGCCGTACGAAACGTTCAACGCGATTCCTTCGTCGGCGGACAAATACTTTAGCCGAACGCAGCCTGGAATTTATAGCGTAAAAGGAGGATGGATGGGGTTTTGATTGTGTTCTTAAGCGAAGATCGAACGCTACTCTTACCAGGACCACCGAGATCGATCAGAGTCATGTTGAAATCGATGCAGCAAATGCAGGACGGTCCATTGCAGAGACAGTTGCTGGGACCGACCTCTTCCTCTTTGGCTTCTGCCTCATCGGTGGCGAGCGTGAGATAGTCTGTAAATTAGTTTTGAAATTAGAAGAACGCTGCTGGAATCCTGTTTTCGGGTGCTTTTATGAGGAATCAACAAGGCGTCCTCATGATTAAAGTAAGCTGTGGTTCAAGAAAATCTAAGCAATCTATGACAACAAGATCTTTGCATTGTTTTAAACATGTGGACACTAGGAAACATTGATGAAGCCTCCTTTGATTTGATCTCTTTTTTTCCAACTCCTTTTTTCTTAGGGGACTGTTGCATGGCAACGATAATTGAAAT
This sequence comes from Anopheles maculatus, assembly GCA_002091835.1. Taxonomy (NCBI): domain Eukaryota; kingdom Metazoa; phylum Arthropoda; class Insecta; order Diptera; family Culicidae; genus Anopheles; species Anopheles maculatus. Next base: position 159,855 of record KZ062238.1, read on the forward strand.
TGAAAATAGAAAAGCGTGACGCAGAATTTGCCAACCAAAATTCAACAAATAACAAACAAACTGATTATTCTTACGAAATTTCTATCAGTCACCGTACTTACCCAGTATGCTCGCAGAGAGAGCGCCGGAGCATAAATAGGTCAGTAAGAGGAATAACAACAATTTCTTCATTGTGCCCCGCGAACCGTGTTTTCCTGCGTTCCGTTTGCTCTCCGTAACGCGTACTCTTAGGACTTGTTCTCTTGTGTGTGTGTGTTTAACACTCAGCCCAACGCACAGCGAGTTCCAGCACCTTCTATCGCACCACCGATCCGCTCCGATCCGGTCAAGTTCACACTTTCACTCGATAAACAATATATATTGCTGCGCTGTCTGTTCTCTGTACACTTGTCGCACACGGCGGCAAACACGACAATTTCTACAAATTTGCAACGATGACACACTGGCACTGGGTGGTAACTGAGCTGGCGGCCGACCTTATGAGCCGTGCCTCGCCGTTCGTTTGTTCGACGAGTGAATCCCGCGGAGAAATTGGAGAAATGGACCGTTTGGTCTGGCGTCTGGTTCACGACTGCGCCTAACCCGTTTGCTGGCCCGACCGGGAAAGCTTTTACTACTGCGCTACTCCTTCTGCGGCGTACCAAATCGCACCCTCCGCCGGTGAAAGATGCTCAGAGAGAGACGATAAACCGAAGAAGGAAAAAACGAGCTAAAGCATGCATTAGTGGACGACTGAATGAGGCTCTTGTTATTGGACCAACCCCCCCCGGGGGAACCCTGGAGCCCCCTCTCGTCTCCATTGCAACCAGCGGCAATCGATGAAATTCATTCACTTTGGACCCTTGGGCTCTCAGGAACCGGTGTGAAGCGAAGGGTTCGTCGCTGATAGAACTAGTGCGAGCGCTCAAGTTATTCGTCGGACTTGCCCCTTCGCAGCAGAATAGGAGATGAGACAGGCTTTCTCAGAGGTTAACAGCCTCGGCCGGACCGGTGCAGAGCGAACGTTGCAGACGAAGATGAAGATGCGCGTACGTAATGTCGTTGGACAAATTATGTGATAATCCGGGCGGTAGACATGTTTTTTTTTTTCAGCGACATCAATCGTAGCTGCCATTGATCTTGGGCTCTCGAAAGCAATAATTATCATAGTTGGCATTGACTTTGGCGTTGCTATGCTTTCGAAGTGAAGGCGGCGACGATCAGCTGTGCTGGAGCATGAGTTTGCTGGGTGTTTTTTTTTCCTTCAAACATCATGTTCAAAAAAAGGGCCGTGTTCGTGTGCTGTACATCGTTCTCGTCGACCATCGTTGCATGCCCTGACCTACCCCAGAATGTGAAATTTAGGTCGAATGCAATCTCTGCGGTGGGTCGTGGATTTTGTGTTGCTTTTACTCCGTTTTGTTGGCATTGGTTTGGGACCCTTCGACCCCTTGGAGAAGTGCGCTTGCAGTGTGCAGCGAAAGCACCACCACCACCATTAACTAATCTTAAGTGCAGCGAATGTGCTCCCGTTTTTGTATGCCTTGTTTCTCAAAGAGTCCCGATCGATCGGGTTATCTATCCTCTTAACCTACCTTTTTCCTGCCGGAGTTAATCCCAATGGTTCCGAAAATCACGACACAACACAATTTGGATGTTGGGCAAGTGTGTTATTGGACTTTCGGATTGAGCTTCGAGTCTGGAAGAATTAGTGTGCATTATCAAAATTGGGTCATTAAAAACTCATTTCTCGATATTTAATATTACTGCCACTGTAGCTAACGTTTAAGATTTGTTGATGCGGAAAGCTTGATCTTGTTGTAAGGCCCTACGGTGATAAATCAGGAAAGAAACCTTCTAAAGAAGAAACAACACTTTATAACGCCCAAGAACGGGATGGAACTAGATACGCTTCTTGAGGCATAAAGTGTAGCAACTGCTAATTGATTTCATTTCTCTGATCCAGGGATCTCCACACTTTTTGATGCAGGGAGACCACACTTATTAACTGATTTTGAACCAGTTTTTTAGTCGTACTTTGGAGTAATCTTCTCTAATCCATCATCATACTTACTTAGCTTACTTCTTGCGATCGTCATCCGTACGGTGGGTAAACGAAAACAATTACCGATAAAGAAACGATTCCATGCGTAACGATTTTACCGAAAGCGCGGTCACATGCATCCATGCGCACACATTCATTCGGGTAAACACAATTATCGACCCACAACAACAATGCAAACCGCCGGGGCTGGCTTGTTGATGCATATTGGGAAGAAACGCATGACATGCTGCGATGGAAAATCTGTCAACCACAGACTACTGCGAGCGACTACTTTATAGTGAAAGTGGATTATTTCGTTTCTTTGCAGCAGAAATGAATAATTGTTACAGCACCCCCAGGCTCTTTGTATTGTCTCTTGCTTGTTTCGATAGATTTATTCTGTTTTATATACTTTCCAATACGCTAACAAATAAATTACACAGGTTCTCTTATATAGTATTGCGCTGTTGTTTTGTGTATATAATTATACTCGTATGTGAGTAATACTTTCAACGTGGTATGCATAACGGTCAGCTCGAGGCCGCGTGTAGGAATCGGATCAACACTTTCAGGGGTTTAACGTACGATTAGGTTAGTTAGTTATAGTTACGTTAATTTTATTTAGCATTTAATAAATTTCCAATTCTTCTATAGCATGATGTACGGATTCACGGAAGAAAAACAAAAACAGCATTATACATAGAGTGCAGCGAGTGAACAAAAAAAAACCAGAAGACAAGACCTCCGAACGTGCTCTTATAAGTATAATAAACGTATCCGCCCGCCAGAGGTCACTGCCATTATTAATACTTTTGTTGCTCTATTCTATTTTCTTGCGGAAATATGGAGGAAGCGCAAAAAGATTGGCCAACAACGAAAAACAAAAACGCCATCCGCCACCATCGACGGCATCATGACATGATTTAGGTCACTGTATCTACCACAGCTCTTCCAGGTCGGGGCACGATTCTGAGTCGAATAGAGTAGCCACGGACAGAACAGCAGTGCCATTCCCTTCAGGGATTATCAGGGCAAACAAAAAAAAAACACACACACACACACAGGAAACATCTCTCTCCCGGCGAACTTCAACGATTCTCCAAAACGTATATATAGGTCAACTAGAAGAAGATCGAACCGGTGGCTATAGCACACGCGGCCGCAAGAAAGAAACGATGGGTTATCTTGAAATCAGAAGATTCGAAATCTCGGGCCCGGTGTGTGTGTGTCTTCGGAATCCAGCCCAGAAAGGAAGGTGGAATACACGAAGCTAATTTGCATAATTATATAAGTTTATCGTGTCATAATTGGAATCAACGGAGACTCGCGCCATCGCCCAATCGCCGTTTCTTGAACCCGTTACCGATGTGCTTTGCAAAAAGGCGACGTTCTCCAAAAATAGCAAGAGAAGACCGATGTTTCCTAGTTCCAAATTCTGAACCCATTTAGTTAATGCAATTCCCTGGCAAAGTACCATTCCATCTGTGATTCGCGCGCTTTGGTTCGAATCGGAGCACCAGCATCACCTTTCACTGTGCCGTAGAATGTCGTAGCCAATCGTAGATGACGATGCATATTGTGGCCATAATCGTGACCTTTTCTAGAAGTTTGCTTCCCCAAACTGCTCTACTAATCCGTACTCACACAATTGCATACTTTCTCATCAAGAGATTGATAAAAAATACACTATTAACACTACATTTCAACTACTTATGGAGGAAAAAGCTTACCAACAACTCAACAAATATTATTCTCACACGCCTTCAGTTGGCGCAATTAAGTAAAAACCAAAAAGGAAACGGTTTTTGCCACCTAAAGATGCACAGCTTGAGCTAGAGAAGGACGATGGTGGATTAAAAATGACGAAACCGTTCCGACGCTTAGACGTTGAACCGTGTTTCGGATCCGTCGGCCAACATGAGCGTCACGGTACGGTTGTTGATCCAGATCAGCTTTGCCAGTCGCATCGGATTGAGCCGTCCGATGTCCGGGATCGGTGCGGTTGAGTAGCCCTTGATGCAGCGTGTCTGCGACTGGCCGAGGCCAAACATACCGGCACTCGTTTGCCAGAAGGAGAGTCGGTTTTCGGTGCACGAATAGCTTACCAGAAATTTGCCGTCCGGGCTGAATGCGAGCGCCGTTACCGGCTTGGTGTGGGCCGGTATCATCTGGCATTTGTTTTGGCGCAGCTCGTAGATTGCTAGGTGTCCGTTGCTGGCTCCGACTGGGGATTTAGGTAAACGAAGAAGCATTCATTTGTTTGAATTATCAAACGTATATTGGCACGCTATGGTTGAAGTGGTTTTATGCATTGAAAATAGTTTATTTTCAAGGACCTGATCATCTGCCAGTCTGTTATTGGTTGATATGTACCAGATATGGGTAAGTGTCTTGTAACTACAGTTGAAGAGATATTGGAAGAATCAATTCTACAGAATCAATAGGAACTTTGTGCCCGTGGTCTATAGCGCGTCAGGACTGACTATCCAGCTACGGATAAAACTATGCCACAGAATGCTAGTAATAGTAGGCCAAGAGCTTACGAGGTTGTACGAGGAGGAAGAATAAGGTCTATAGCGCTTCTCCTGTGGAAGTACAACAGCGCTTCTCCTCTGGAGATAGGTTAGATCAAGAAGATTAAGTTCTGGCCATAAAGTGGAGCAAAAATGTATGAGGAAGACCAACGACATGAAAGATTCATCGTTTAGCGGCTTGTAGCTAAGAGTAAAAAGGCATAAACCGGCAGAAATTGGCTGGATTCAAATCCCATTCGAAGGACCTACTCCAATCCGAGAATGACACCGAACTAGTGATGGGCGAAATGATGGTTTGATCGGAATCGATTCCGGAGCGCTCCGAATTTTGCGGAATGGATTCCGAACAGTAGGTCCGGCTCCGGGACCCCCTTGCAAGTTGTGTTCTTCAAAGTACGTGAGCGGCGGGGGGGGGGGGGGGGGGGGGGTGGGGTTTTTTCTTCGTTTTTCGGGGCCCCCTACGAGCTCGGGCCGCTCAGTCCGCGTACCGTTAAATCGACCACTGCCCCTGGATCCAGAATCAGTTTCGTACCCGCATCCGGAATCGGCTCCGCATCCGGATCCGGAATCGGTTCCGCTCCCGGATCCGGAATCGGTTCCGCACCCGGATCCGGAATCGGTTCCGGATCCGGTTCCAGCTATGGAATCGGAACCACGTTGTTCCGATTCCGAGCGCCCATCACTACACCGAACGATCCAACTCATAAAGTCTTTATTCATAAGGCCCAGAGTAAGATGGGGCGGCCCGGTGGTAGATGCGACAGCGGCGCTTCACACGGCAGGACCGGGGTTCAAATCTCATCTGGGTCGTTCCCCCATAGTGAGGACTGACTATCCAACTATGCGGTAACAATAAGTCTAGTTAGCCAGAAATGGCAGGCATGACCTAAGAGGTCGTTAGGCCAACAAAGAAGAAGAAGAGTAAGGTCCAAATTGACATGGATTGCAATGATTGGAGAGTTTTGAATATGAATAGATATTGTGTGTCGAATAAAGGAAAGCTTACCTGCGATACGACGCGATGCGCTGCAGTGTGACACTTGATTGAATTTGCACATCAGCGGACTAACCTCGGCCAGCCCTTTGTTTTTAAGATCTCCCGAGTCAACACAGTGCAGCGTTATGTCCATAACCTGTAGAACGTTAAAATGCACGTTAAAAGTAACACAATTGCGGGCCGACCACCCCCCCCTCCCAAATATTTCCATCTCCCCTGCCCTTTGGCACCTACCTCCACGAGCAGATTAGCGATCTCCGTCTGCATCTTATCGATGAGCATTTCCACACACTGCAGTATCTCCCGCTTGGCCCGATGTAGCACCGACTGCGTAATGGGGACGCTTATCGCCTGCGCATTCTGCTGCAGCGTGTTGTACCGCGCCACTTCGCGCGCCATCGTCGTGATGAAGGCGGCCGGTCGTGCCGTCGCAATCAGTCGCAGAGCGTGCCGTGCCGTGCGGCATGCGTCAGCCTGCGGTGTCAGCGGCAGCTTGTAGTTCAGGCTCGGTATTAACCGGGTCGAATCGCAACACATCTCCAACAGTCCCAGCAACACCTTGCTCACGTCAATATACGGTTCCCACACGGTAAAGCCGCGCCCTATCAAATCGATTGCCGCCCGGCGCAGTGGCGTAAAGGCGGGCAGTTTCGGTGTCGCCGGAGCAAGCAGCAGATGCGTCAGTGCCATCGAGGTGGACCGGGCAAGATTATTGTTGCCGATGCCGAACCCTTCCACGACGGAACTTTTGCGCCGGTTTTCGTTGTTACGCTTGCCATCGGTGGCGGAAATGTCCTGCCCGAACTCGGCACCGATCACACCGAGCAGCACGACGGCGGTCGTTTGTTTGCGCTTCAGTTCGGCCAAGCTGGACGGTTTGCGGACAACTTCTTCCTCTTCTTCCGATTCTTCTTCGTGCTCCAGTCCGGGTTGGCCGGTTGGGCTGGAGGTGGGCGAGCCAGCGTTCGATTGTCCCGTGGTTGGCGCTTGCTGAACGATCGGTTCCGTGTGCGTGTACATGGGCAGATATTGGGCCCAGCTTTCCACAAGCTGCTTGCGGCCCTTCTTCCCCATACGGCCCAGCTCGCCGAGCAGAAGCTGTTGGGCGGCTTCACGAATTTCCAAACAGTGATGCTGCCACCTTCTGGCCATCATTTCGACTTGCGGACGCTTGAAGTTGTTGGCGTCCAGTGCATCGATCTTTTCCGGCAGCAGGAAGCAGTGATGGGTCGACAGCAAGCTCCAACCCTGCTTAATCTGAGCCTGCTGCTGGGTGAACGCTTCCTCCTGTTCCTCCTCATTGCTCCAGGTGGCACGTGTCGATTGGCGGTGCAGCTTTCGGGCACGCTCCTGCTCCGGTATAAAGGTGGCCATATTCATCGACATCAGCGTATTAGACATCGCCACCATCGCTAGCAGATGGTTCGACGTAAGCGTTGTGCTTAGCTCCCAGTGAAGCCGAGCCGTGAACAGCTTCGTTAAGCCCTCCCGTCGGAACTGTTCCGGCGTCAGCGCGACCGTCTTCAGCTCATCGGGCGTCGAGTTGATAACGATATTGTTTTGCCAGGTCGGCAACAGCAGCGACATGTAGCCACCCTTCGACAGCACACCGAACGAAACGGGAATCTGGAAAGAAACGAAGCGTAGCGTTCCGAAAGATTCTAAATCGGATTTGCCCCACTTCACTTTCACTCACCATCGGGCGCAACAGTCCGAGCTGCGTTTCACACACTTTGTCCAAATGTGGATCGAGTCCCCAGGAGTGGATTAACGACAGCAGCAGCTGGGCCACCTCCATCACGTGGGTCGCCTCCATCCGGGGTGCGATTTTCTTCGTAATGTCCGAGGAATCTGGAGGAATCGTAAACAAACAAATGGTTGCATTTTGTTTGCTTTCGGCTTTGCAGGCACGGCCAACAACAGTGCGAACACTGGGCGCTATCTATTTGCACAGTGTTGTGATTGATTGGTTGTGTCTCTTGGCATCGCCATCGACCCGCACTGAGTGAGAGTGTCAAAGCAAACGTAAATTGGACAAAAGCAAAACTTCTTCCAAGAATACTTTACTGGTTGTCCTTGCTTTATTTTTGTAACAATTCTAGCCCCCAAAATGCAAACAAAAAGCGTAAATCCCGCCAAAAGAGGGAGGAGGGCTGCAATGTATTGCGAATCACTATTTGCTGGCATACGGACACACGTGTTCTTATCAGTATAGAATTTGCGGTGCGGTGCGGTACGGCTGTGACCATTCGCTTGTACATTATAAGTACAATCTGCACACGGGCGGCACACACTATTTGTCTTTCATCAATCACTGTGAACGGAACGGACAGAGTGCAGCGAGAGAGAGCGTGTGTGTTGTTGATCTGTTGATTCAATCGGAATCGAAAAAAAAACTAACGGCGCAGTATATAAAAACGAGGAGTTTAGACTTCGGAATTACAGTTCGCCTAGAACAACAAAGCCAAGTGAAACAGCGTTCGTTCTATTATCAGGAAAACAGGAAAGGATGGCATCCAAAGTGATCGTGATTGCGTTCTTGTGCGTCGCACTGGTCGCGTTTGTGCAGGTTAGATTGTTATTCTATCTCTAGTCTGAATGGTTGGCCCAATAAAGTCGTACTTCTCTTTGACTCTACACTTTACAGAGTGCTCCGCAATATTCGCAAGGCGAGGCGCCTGTCTATGATGATGATGATGATGCAGACGAACCGCTTAAGGCTCACTCCAGTAGCAATACTGACGCAAGTGAAGAAGAGTTCGATCCTAGTAAGTATTGTAGCCTTGAACCATCCGCTACTCTGCACTGCAGGCAGTTGATGTCCCTCTAGTTGTTTCCTCTATTGATGTATATCGATTTATTCGATTAAAACATCTCCCTGGCCTGGGTTTGAACTTAACTTCTCCGTATCTACGAACTAATTGCCGTAGCAAGTGTACATCGAATCAATAAGTAACCAAAATCTTCGTTTTCATAGGTCAACTGTCAGAGGATTTCGGCACTGCACGCGACGCAGGGCGACAACTTAACCAACCCAACAGCGAAGCCCAGTCGGATTCGGCTTCGGGATCGATCGAAAATTAGCACGAAGCAACATAACATTATAACGTCATTTGGACTATTCAAAGTCGTATAAAATATGAATACGCATTAATAAAATTACGGAACCGGTATTACAAGCCTACAAAATGGTTGGTTGTTTGCTTTATCGAAATGATTAACTGAGAAAACCAATTGATCTGGAATGTCTCCACCGGAGGAATATTTTCCTCCATGAAACGATGCCACATGTGTCCCCACAGTACATAGCCCTATATCCGGGCAAAATTACCTAGTACAATCAAATGACGTCCACAAAAGACAAATAGACAGACAGACACGCACAAACACAACACGCACAACATAACATCCATTGCCCGACTTACCCTTACCGGTTTCTCCGACATTTTTCACCACGCTCTCGAGCTTCGCTTGCACCTTCGTCTGAACATTCTCGGCGCCTTCCTTCATCTTGGCAAGTATTCCTTTACATTTACACAAAGAAAAAGGAGAGGCGTTACATAAATATCAATAGGAATGCATGTAAACGTATCCAAATCGCTCGACTACAACAAAAAATCGGGAAATGTAAATCATTAATTGGTAAATTATTAAATACCGAAAGAGCAATACGGTCAGGCCGTTCTTAAGGAATATTAAAAAGGAAATGTTTAAATAAAGAGGGGACAAAATCTATCTACGCTCGGGATAATAAGCATAACACACTCATTACGCACTCAAGAGTAAAACCAATCTGTGAGGAACTGTGAGAAAAAGGTAGGGAAAACCGGTTGTAGTTTAATTATAATGATTAAGAGAAAAATATTGCAGCAACACAATCAACAAACGAACGCAGGTAGGATTTTAAAAAGCTAGCCAAACTGCAACGGCTACCAAAAACAAAAATCTCTCCAAGATAGTGGAATATTACACGAACCATGCTTATCCTTCTCTTTCAGTATTTTCTCCATATCGCCAGCCTTATTTTTAACCCGTCCGAAGAAATCTACGCACAAGTTTAGTAGGGTGATATTTAACACATTTTTACACATATTTTAGTGGCCGCGTGGAAAAAGAAGTAGAGAGAAGAAAGAAACCCCGTCATAAATCATCGCTCTTGACAGAATACTCTTCCTGAATGTTAGACGACACACCTTAAAGAGGCCAGTTGTGAGAAGCAAACAACATACCTGATATTTTCTTTCCCGCGTCGGACGCATGGGTATCCGTTCCTGTTGGGATTAACAGTCCTTCCGCCTACAGTAAAAGAACGGCAATGAAAATTGCGAATAAATAACGTTACGTAAATCGATCCGCGCCTACTGACCTCTAACGTGTTCGGGCTCATGGCAGCGTACTCTTCTGCGTGCAGCTCAAATATTAATCCTTCTATGTCGAAGAACAGAATGTGACTTTCGGCATCTACAGCGAAAAGAAACCGGGTTGTAATAGGCAATTTAATGCACACAACCAGTCACCTACCTTTGGGGTTAGTTCGCAGACCCTGAATAATCAGTGGACTGCTTCGGTTCTTCATCAAAAAGTCTCCATGTTGATTGTTGTGTGCATGTAGCTGCTGTAGCTGATGAATACCTCGCTGCGTGGCGTGACGGATTGCGTTAATGTTACGATGTCTCAAACCACTGCAAAAGTAGAGCACAATCATAAGCAATCGCTTTCGCCCATCCCTCCAATTAAACCTTCACGCTTACCGGAAGAAATGAACGGCCGGGTTAGCCAATCCCATTTCCGACGTAGAACCGGTACTGCTACCCGTTTCGCCACTATTCTCATCGCACGCATTCAACACTTCCTCCGCCAGAATGCCATGCAGCACACGATCCAGATGTCCAGTTTCCATCTGCCACACGTACACCGTCCCATCGGAACAGCCGACGATAAGGAAATCATCCAGCGGGCGCCATTTTATCGAAATTACCGGAAACAGATGGCGACTAGCGAGCGTTACACATTTGCGCTCCTGCAGGCTTAGCAGCGTAACCGAATGGTCCGATGCCACCGAGCAAATGCACTTGAGAATGCGAGGCTAGAGAGAGAGAGAGTGAAGGTGATAATTTGCTTAATACAGAAGATTCGCTGGCAAAGAATCAAATCGGGTACATGGTTCAACCGAATACTTACACTACACGTCGGTGGCGGTACTAGAAGCTGGGTAATCTCTCCCGCATGCACACAAAACCGGTGAATCAGATTGCCGCTGTAAAGATCCCACAGACAGACGGCAAAATCGACCCCACCCGATACGAGATGTGATTTTTCGTACCGGGAATGTGCCAGCGAAGGACACAGCAAGCAATTCACCCGACCGCTGTGTCCGTTCAGGATTTGATGTGGTGGCCAATCTGAAAAATGATAATTTACAGCATGATAAATCGAGTTTTTAATCACAAAAACTGCTTCCCTGGGTTACTCACCACTGAACTGTTGATGGTTACCGTGCAGCAGGTGCAACATGACTGTTTGCGTAGCCGGCACGATAATGATGCTTCCATCTTCCCGGCCAACTACTAGCCGGCTTTGTTGCGGCAAGTAAATGCTAGCGGTAAGCTTAATCAAAGGCTCGCTGTTCTGATACAGCTGGTCCAGTATGCCCACCGGCAGTGGGTTCATTTTATTCCACGCTTCTAGCAGCGACGTGCATATAGTTGATTCCAAAGCTAAAAATTTGTATTTAAAAATATAAATAGTTCTGACAAAAGCGATTATGTATTCTTACATGCCGGGTGTTGCTTTTGGGTTTGAATTTGCTTAATCTGTTCCATCGAAATATCGGGCACGGCCCATATATTGACGTATCCTTCCGAATCACCACGCAGCAGATACTTTTGTGTCTTTCCGCTCCGGTTTGAAGTGACCAGCTTCATTGTCGGTGGACAGGATAGTGGCTTTTCGCCCGTTTGCGACAAAATGCAGTACAGAAACGGTGA